>JAHKKF010470353.1:0-10174 GCA_019740295.1 Labeo calbasu | reverse complement strand
AAGCCCCGGTCCTTCCCAGTGCACTTCACGGATTGTTGTATTGTTAGCATTTTCCTAGTTTCCTGTTCCGAGTTCCTAGTCCCCAGTGTTTTGCCTTTTCTGCCTGGTTTTCTCCTTTTGACTGTCTAGCCGCCTGCCTTTTGGACCATCGCTCTGGTTTATTGGTTTATTCTCTTCTACTGCCTGTGATATACCTGTCTGCTCCTGCCTCGACCCTGCCTGTACGACTATGTCTGTGTCTCGCCCATATAATAAAAGCTCGCGTATGGATCCGCTCGCCTCTCGTCTCGTTCATCCGGTTACAGTGGCTACGCTGGCAGAGAAAGTACATCTGTACCGGCCCTCAAATTAATTGGTTACATATACAAAATGAGTTAACAATAACAGAAATATACCTTTTTAATGAAAGTAAAAGTCAGTATTTAATGAAAATTCATGAGAATGAAATGAAAATGTTAAATGAAATCAGAAATCATTTTAAGAGATTGTTGTTACTAATTTAGTTTTATACATATGTCCTCATATCTATTTTTTTCCCCTAATGTCACAAATAATAATTTCAGGTACTTGGTTTTTACATGATTCTTTGATTCGTTTGTCATTTGGGTTTGGTCAAGTTTACTAAAAACAATCATTGTTACATGTGTCCTTCAAATTGACCCACAACTTAATCCATATATATGTCAAAAAATATTAGCGTCTAGGATACAGATAAACAGTTTAAACAAAACTAAAATTCAATCAGGCACTGTTATATGAGCATTTGTTCACTTTTATAGGTTTAAGCTTTACTGCTTTCTTACAAATGTTGCTAGAATGACTTTATTTCAATAAAATATATATTACAAAAAATAGACACGCAAAACAACAACAACATTGTTCAATTACTTTGGAGTTTGCAGTACTACTGTATACAGCCCCCTCTTGTGACAGAGTCCTGGCAAAGTACTAGTGTTGAGTGTTATTCCAGCAAACTATGACCAACTTTTTTGTGGCCAGGGACCCTTTACGGCAGCTAAATAAATAAATAAATAAATACAAGGATCCCCTTATAATTATAATTATAATAATTGTTATTTTCTGTATTAATTATTCCATTTTAATGGTTAAATCAAATTGTAGAAATCAGACAGCAGGCCTAATTAACTGAAATTATAAAACCTACAAAAAATGTTACAACAACAAAACTTTTTTAAACAATAATAGGGCCCTGTAAAATGTATGCATGTATGTATGCAGTTTATTTATTTATTTTTTCCCAAAATTCTGTGTTGTCTCTTTTAATTTTTTTTCCTGGATTCATGATTAATTTAATTCATATTTATTATCAAAAACAGTGGTAAAACATTAACTTTTAAAATGTAATCAAATGAAAATGTATTTATTACTTCAATTTTTTTGTGCTTTGTTACAAAGTGCTGCACAACAGAGGTTTACTTTTAAAATTAAAACATGGAAGAAAAATGGTGTGATTACTCCTTAAAGTTTTAATGATTGTATTCTTATTATTATTACTTTGAAAAGTACATTCTACTGTACAGTAGTAATATATTTGTCTAATTTCTTTAACTTAAGGGTTCTGTAAATGATTTTGAAGAAATGCTGTTGATATTTGAAATGATCAAAGCAAACACAACCCTACCCAAAAGAATCACACCTTAATAGCTCCACCCCCAAATTCATGAACACACTATGCAACAGGCACCTCCCCCATCACAAGTGCATATGCCCCTTACTGGTGACAGGCTAGAAGTGTGTTTGGTGCTCGGTCTGATCCACTTTCAACAACGTTTCTCAGAAATGGCTTACTTGACCTTTTAAATCAGCCTTTTATTTTGACAGGTTGTTTTGGAAAACCTTTAAGTTTCTTTGCGTATTTGATGATAGCTTTCTCAAATTAAATGATAAAATGCTTATGAAGTGACTCTCAGAGCAAGCCTGAAGATGAAGTTCATGTTTTCATGTCCTCATATAGTGAGACTATAGAGGCAGAAAACACCGCAAGTACCACTTGTGCTTCTGTATATGTGTAGACGATAGAAGCACAACATTCATTCACTCAGAGCTGTGCAAAACATACAGACTTTATATTAAATAGCAGTTTCTTTGTGGTTTTATATACATTTTTTATGTTTTTATACAGACACTAGTCAAGATAAGGATTTCTTTAAGTGTACAGCACTACTTTTGATTTATTATTGAAATTCTGTGACATTCCGTGTTACACAGTAAATTCCCTCCACATTTCACACATTGCAGAAATCGTATGGATCTAAAATTATTTTACTGACCCCTTGGCTATGAGTCATGGACCACCAGGGGTCCACAGAACCCACTTTGAGAACCTCTGGTTTGGAGGACAATCACTCTGAGTTGCTCGCTTGCTGTTTCAAAGAACAGTACAACAGCGCACACATCAAATATAAAAACGCCATGTCTGATTGGGGATGTGCATGCAGTCAGCTGAGTCTTGTGGTGTGGAGCCCAATATAAAAAAAGGCTTAAATGGATAATTCACCTTCATTTGGTCCCCAATGACTTACATAGTGTTTTTTTTCCCATACTATGGAAGTCACTGGGGACCAGCAACTGAAGGTGAACTATCCCTTTAAGAGTGCGAAGGGTGTGAAGAGGTAAAACAACTAAAATGCAGTCCTACAACACATTCATTATAAAGAGAATTTATAAATTCATTATAAAAAGAATTTTAAAATGACAGTTGTAAAAAATAAATAATAATAGCAAACTTGTTTTTTTTTTTTAATGTATTATAAATATAATAACCATATAACAACCAACCTCTCACATCATTAGAGACTGCAAACAACTATATTTGATAAATCAAATGAATTATAAAATGAAAATGAGGTTTTGGGGTTTTCTTTTTTTATGTTTTTAGTTCATTAAAAAAAAAAAAAAAACTTAAAATGTGAAAAAATTATCAAATAATGTTTTTTTTTAAACGTTCATTCAAAATTATTTAAGCCCCTAAAATGTTGATATGAAGGTAAAACTGTGTCAGGCAGAGTTACTGTGTTTGTGTGCTGACTATCATGAAAGTGAACACTAAATCTACAGCTCCATTACATCAGTGTGTGCTAAAAACAGATAAACACAATAACACAGGACAACAAGACAAAAAAATTACCACAGAAAAACAAACACAACACAGAGACTCTCACCTCAGCTGTGAGATGTAGGCCAGACACTGGAGGAATCCCTTCACTTCACTCTCTTCATCTGTCCAGTCTATCAGCTCTACTGGTTTCTTCTCTGTTTGGAGTTTCAGCACTTCTAGGAGGACAGAGCTCTTTCTCTCTGAGAGCTTTATGATCCAGACTGCAGGAGCTGACTGATAAATTGGCTGTAATGCTGGAAGGACACTCCTGCCTGTTTGAGTCTCATAGTCCTTCACACGTGAACACAGATCCAACAGGAAATTACAGTGTTCTTCGATAAACATCATCTTATACTCATAATCATCATCAAGTAATTCATCATCATAACAGATAAATGATTTGTAGTTGCACACAAATGTTAACAGCTCAATGAAATTCTCTCCTGTAGTTGTAACACACTTTGAAGCTGCAACAGTCAGATGGTGGAGTCTGGTGGAGAGCAGCTTGCAAACACAAATCCATTATAAACAATCTTTTTTGTTTCTCCCATGATTCAGATGTTTTATTATTAGGTATAACAAATCTAAAGATAGATTGAACAAGATTTTGTTAGAGATGAAAGTGAAATTTAGGGCCAGAATTACTGACAGCTTGTAGGAACACAAACCCTCTATCAAGATTTGCTAAATACATGCAGTGGATGATCATGCAAATTAATCATGCAACATGATTTACTAAGGTGGTAGTGGTCAATTATTTAAAACCCATGTGTTTAACATGGCTGCGATAGGTTTAGGGCACTAGCGCGCAGCAAATAGAGCAGATGTGTATTTATTAAGACTCGTTTGCTCAAAGTTTGATGTTACTGCTTCTGGAATTATTTGGAATTAGCCATGACCAGTTACTGTCCTGGACAGTCCTGGACGAAGTAGAGAGAATCTGTGAGGAACTGCATTCTGACAACAGACTTCTTTGTGCTAAAGTAAATGACCTGGTGGGCCATTCATGTCAGCTTAATTTGAAGCCGCTCCGGTGTATTACATGGGGAAACAGGTGCATATCTTTCTAGACTATACGACGGAGGTGGCTTCTAAACGTTGCACATTCGGATCAGTGCTGAATGTTTTGAGGGAAGCGCAGGGGTCTTGTTCTCAATTTCCTGCAAGATTGGGAATTAAATACAAGGACTCCATATTAATTTTCGATTCACCAGAGGAAGTACGCAAATATGCAGACTTTCTATCTAACAAATTACTTATCTTTACTGATTCTTATTTAGTGTACTGTTGCATTGGTCTGATTAGGAGGGATTGTTAAGTTATTCAGTCAAATTAAATTTTTTGACAAAATTTAGGGGCAGTTGTGACCTAATGGTTAGAGTCTCGGACTTGTAACCTGAAGGCTGCGGTTTTGTGTCTCAATTCAGGCAGGGATTTTTGGTGGGGGGAGTGAATTACCAGCACTTTCTTCACCCTCAATACCACGACTAAGGTGAGACCCTTGAGCAAGGCACCGAAGCCCCAACTGCTCCCCAGGCGCCGTGGCAATATGGCTGCCCACTGCTCCGGGTGTGTGTTCACGGTGTGTGTGTGTGTGTTCACTACTGTGTGTGCACCATGACAGTGCTCTGCTGTATTACATGGGGAAACAAGTGCATATCTTTCTAGACTATACGACGGAGGTGGCTTTTAAAGGTTGCACATTCGGATCAGTGCTAAAAGTTTTGAGGGAAGCGCAGGGGTCTTGTTCTGTTTACTTTCTTGCAAGATTATGAGTTAAATACAAGGACTCCATATCAATTTTCGATTCACCAGAGGAAGAATGAAAATATGCATACTCTCGATCGAACAAATGACTTGTGCACATGGATAGGTTAAATGCAGAGCACAAATTCAGAGTATGGGTCACCATACTTGGCCACACGCCACATCCTATCCTATCCTTTCCTTTCCTTTCCTTTTGTTTCCTTTCCTTTCCTTTCCTCCTCAATTCATTCTGAATTTGACGGTAATGTATCTGTTTTGTATTCTGTTAGCAGTTGGGGAGAGCCATTGAGACAAGGAGCAATTTTTCTAAAATTAGTTAATTTTATTTTCACATGCTCCATTAAAATACCTTTAAAATTATGTATGATTAGCTAAACCCATCAATTTTGCAAATAATGCATTACCTTTTTTAATTTACATCTAAACAAAAGCATTCAAGTAAGAAAAACAACCAAATGTAAAAATCCCTTTGTGTTTATTACAAATAAATTGATTATTAAAACTAGAAAAGCAGTTCAAAACAAGAGCATTGAGTTTCCCTCTTTTCTTTTATTTTTGGATTTTGAGAGATTAATGAGAGAATGCCTGTTATTTGGTATTATGAGCACTTCCTATGTCGTCTTGCCTCTTTAGGCTAAATCGCTTGATGTATTCCCCACTTGTAAGCTGCTTTGGATGTGTCTGCCAAATGAATAAATGTAAATTTACATATTGTACTACAAATTTATATATGTAGATTGGGAGGCGCATTCCATTCACAAACAAACTTAATCCTTTGCATCTTCAGTTTCTCAGATGTCGGGAGTAAATGATGACCACTATGTTCATTATTACATCCAACAACACAACACCTCAATCTCTCAATCGGAGATATTCTTGTCTAACTTACATCCCTACTCCGGCATCGAAACAATGGAGGTCGGACTGTTACAGCTGACAGGTCTGAGGTAAGACGCTCAATCAACTATTGTGGGAGCGGCCTCTGTGGGTGTGACGCCACACCGATAGGCATCTGAGAATGGCTCGATTTGAAAAAGGGGCTATTATTTTTACAGATTAATTAAAAACCACTGCATGGATTTTTATCATTATAGGGTAGATTTGTACATACACTGCCAACACACATTAATGTTCGAACAACATGTGAAAGTGAACTTTGCATCCGATGACCCCTTTAAGTCCTATTTTAAAATAAAGCTTGATTGGCGAATGTTAAATGGATAGTTCACCCAAAAATGAACGTGAACACGCTCAGGACAGTTGGACATTTTTTGACTCTTAAAGCCGTGGGTCCCATTGACTGCCATTATATGACTGACAGACCGCAATAGGTTGAGTTAAAAATCTTTGTTTGTGTTCTACTTTAGAAACCAAGTTACCTACATCTTGGATGCCCTGGGGGTAACCAGCTAAACATAAAATTCATAGTTGGGCAAACTATCCCTTTAAGAGTGTACTTAAATATCAGATATCACATTTGAGTGTAAATTTATTCATTTGCCAACATGCGGGTAGAAGGTTAATCATGCAAAAACATTTTATTGACAGACGTTTTAAGCAACATAAAAATTTCATTTAAAGGCAGTATTAAACACAGACCTCAATTTAGAGATGTAGGGCAGACACTGGAGGAATCCCTTCAGTTCACTCTCTTCATCTGTCCAGTCTATCAGCACTACTGGTTTCTTCTCTGTTTGGAGTTTCAGCACTTCTAGGAGGATGGAGCTTTTTCTCTCTGAGAGCTTTATTCTCCAGACTACAATGATACGAGGAATAATACATTAGCAATCCAAAAGAATGTTTTCATTTGTTCTCAAAGTTTTACATGTGTCTCACCATCCACTGCTACTGGTGTCTCCTCACAAGGTTGGCTGGTGGTGCCCTCATAGACAGCAGAGACTCTGACTTTGTAGCAGGTGCTGTGAGGTAGAGTTAAAGTACACTCACATTCAGGTCCTTGTGTTAGTACTGATGACCAGCCCTCCAGTCCTGCTTCTTTATATTCAACCATATACTGCAGCACTGGACAATCTTCATCAGCTTCAGCCTTCAGCCAGGTAAGTCTGAGAGTGTCTCTGTTCAGCTTATTCACAAAGGGTTGTCCAATTATTGGTGAAAATGCTGTCCTAATATTAATTATCTTGCTGAAGTTGGTCATAAAGTTTTGCTCAATAACTGAATACCTCAGCTGATATGGTTTGGCTGACTTTAGATCTGTTATTACACAGGTTTCTTTAACAGATTTGGCATCAAAAATAATCTGTTTCCATGTGGTGTTGTTCATTCCTTTACTCAAATCCCTGTACTCTATGACATACCTTTCAATGTTTCCATTTTGGTTTTTATTCATTTTTATGGACACACTGGTGTGTTATTTGATATATTTTAGCAATATCTGGCTTTCTTTCAAGTTTCAGATTTCTGCTCATAATCCTCCCTGCATGATAAAACTGCACAGAGAATTCAGAAAAACCATAATCAGGAACCGATGCAGCAATGAAGTTGGTATGCTTTGCATTTTCATTTGTCTTTTTGGCAGCAATGAATACTTTTAGGTCAGAAAGTACTTTCTGGCTGATACAAACAGGCTTCAATGACGATAGTGAATCTTTTGCCTTTATGCAATCAGATATGGTCAATGTGTTCTTTTCCATTAATTCAATGTGCTGCTTCAGAGTTTTGAAAAAAGAGTCATCAGCCTTCATTGAGGAAACAGTGAAGCAGAACACACTGTGCATCAGAGGATCACTGACGACTTGTTGAAGCTCTTGCTGTGATTTCACAATAGTTATGTTTGCTGCTCTGCATCCATTTAAAACTGCTAGCTCAGTTTCCTTCTTCTCAAGCCAATGGTGTGTGTTTTGTAGACTGAATGGAGACTGATCATTGTTCTTGATAAGTTCTTGTAAACTATTCTCTCCCTCTTCTTCATTTATATTTAGGGACTCAATAATCACAGCAGTTTTTCTCAGAAATTCTGCCCTATAATCTTGTAGAATTTTGGAAAAGTTCTGAAGTTTTTCTGTCAAAGCAGGAAACCAAGTAATCACTGTCAGATTATCATAATGTCACCATGTCCTGACACATTCTGATCTGTTTTCTCAGACGTTCTAGAATAATCTCAGCTCGATTCATCAAGTTCTCACTGACTCTACTCAGAGCAGCAAAATCAGAACTCTTGTCCATTTTCTTCAGAGGGTAGAGCCAGACCTTCAGAGGAACTGCTCTCTCACCTTTAGATCCAAGCAGCATTGGGAGAGAATCATAAATCTCCATTGCCTTATTAAAAGATACTGGACTCTTCCAATCAACCACATCAATATACAGACTGCAGTCATATAAAATGCTATTAGCCTTTTCAGTTTCATTAAGACTTAAAAACACATCTCTTGCACTGAGGGTGGAGGCAATCTTCTTGATGACATTTTCCATTTCTGTATTTCTCTCTGTGCGGATTCTCTCATTATCAAAAACAAAGAAGGCTTGGGCTCCATAGAACACAGCGATGATCACATGTGTAGCTGTGGTTGAATTAATGACTGAGGACGGAGCTCCTTCCTGTAACAGTCTTTGGCTGATCATGTCCAGTCTGGTGGTGGTTTTGTAGTGTAGCGTAACTCTGTCCTGATGTTGAGACTGGACTGGATGATTCAGAAAGGCTGCAGCTCCATTTAGCTCCATTACTCCACTCAAAGCCCTCACTCGTAACACAGGAGACATTTCAAAGGCTCTGCACCTCTCCTGAAAGGAGTCATTTTCCAAAACATTTAGATGTGTTTTCAGTTGGGGCCAAGATATTCTGCCACTTGTTACAGTGTGGTTATCCCAAAGATTACTGTCTGTAAACACATTCACAGCACATGCTACTTTAATTTACTAGTGTAAAAATATTTTCAGTCACACATACAGCCTACATATACTATCACCTCACATCACGACAGCCTAGGAAAAAGCAGTCTGAAATTTTGTAATGTTTATAAAATCAAAGCCAAACCACATAGCATTTTACACAAAACATTTTACAATGTGTACTTCCATTACTAATGAAAGCTAATATCAAGTATAGCCAATAGTCAGGGTAACTAAGCAGGCTAGACCAACCTGAAAAAAAAGTTTCATTGCGACGGTCATAAAACATTCCAAGATCCAAAGGACGACCAAGAGCCACAACCTCAGTTACATCTATAGGCAAATCTGTGGGTAATTTGGGGAAAAAGTGCACATTATTACGTCTAGATGACTGGTGTTTAGAAAAGGCCTTGAAAAACTTTGTTAAAAATATATATATATATTTGGAACCACAATATATGCAGAAAAAAAAAATACAGTACATCTGTTTGTCTGTTTAAAACATATCATAATAAATAATGCACTACCGGTCTTGGTTATGTTCCACAAAATATATATTTTTAATTTCATAATAATGTAAAATTCAAACAAATAACAGATACAAATTTTCAAAACATAGCAATGTAATTTCCAAACTGTGGAGCCATTTATGTACAAATTAGAGGCAATTCATTATATACTGTAAAAATAAGTAACCTGAGGTGACCTCATTAATTTGGGCTAAGGCGTGTGTATTATGATCTTTTAACTAGGGCCCTATGAAATCCATTTTATTTTATCCCAAATTCTGTTTTTTTTTTTTTTTTTTTCAAAATTCAGTTTTTTTCAGTTTTATTTTTTCAGTTTTTCTCAACTCCTTTCTAACGATAAATTAAATGTTATTAATCAAAAATCATGTCTAATTAATTAAAATCATAAAGCTTATAAAATTTCACATCAATTTAATAAAGGTTTAACAAAAATGTTTAGGGCCCTAGCAAATGTTTTATTTTTTCCTCACCATGTTTTATTGCCATCAAATTCTTTGTTTTAGCATTAGCAATTTAGCATCTAATTATTTGAATGCATAATTTATTCAAATTTATTCTTAAAGGGGTCATCGGATGCTAAGTTCACTTTTTCATGCTGTTTGAACATTAATGTGTCTTGGCAGTGTATGTACAAATCTACCCTATAATGATACAAATCCATCCAGTGGTTTTTAATTAATCTGTAAAAATAATATCCCCTTTTTCAAATCGAGCCGGTCTCAGATGCCTGTCGGTGTGCCGTCACACCGGCAGAGGCCGCTCCCACAATAGTTGATAGACATGAGCTCTCACCTCAGACCAGCTGTCACAGTCCAGTAACTTTCCATGTTTTGGTGCCAGAGCAGGAATGTAAGTTAGACAAGAATATCTCCGATTGAGCGATTGAGGTGTTGTGTTGCTGGATGTAATA
>JAHKKF010470352.1:0-23907 GCA_019740295.1 Labeo calbasu | reverse complement strand
TGCAGCATTTTTCTCCATATAATGGACTGATAAGGTGCCCTGATTTTGAACTTCCAAAATGCAGTTTAAATGTGGCTTCAAACGATCCCAGATGCGGTTGTAAATTATCCCAGCTGAGGAAGAAGGGTCTTATGTAGCGTAAGGATCGGTTATTTTAATAAAAATAATACAATTTATATACTTTTAAATGCCAAACGCTCGTCTTGTCTTACTCTGCTTGGACTGTTTTTGTTCCGGTTTGTGACAGTTAGGGTATGTCGAAAAACTCCCATCTCATGTTCTCCCTTAACCTCAATCGTCCTATATCGCTGTTTTATCTTTTTCGTTGAAGGGTGTTTGATCTTCTTTGCATGTTCACATTGCAAAGACTGGGTCGGTACTTCTGCAGAGATGTAGGATGATTGTGAAATGATTTTTGAAGTTGAGGGAGAAAATACGATTGGAGTTTTTCGACATACCCTAACTGTCTTGAGCCAGAATACACAGAGTTCATGGAGAGAAAAGCAAGACGTGCATTTAAGATTTAAAAAGTATTTAAATTGTATTTTTTTTTAATGAAAATAACCGATCGTTTCACTAGATAAGACCCTTATTCCTCGGCTGGGATCATTTGAACCCACATTTAAACTGCCTTTTGGAAGTTCAAAATCGGGGCACCATACTAGTCCATTATATGGAGAAAAATGCAGAAATGTTTTCCTCAAAAAACATAATTTCTTTACGACTGAAGAAAGAAAGACATGAGCATCTTGGATGACAAGGGGGTGAGTACATTATATGTGATTCTTTGTTTTGGAAGTGGACTTCTCCTTTAAATATCACTTTATCTGGAAAGCATCTGCTGTGTACAAACATCTGACAGACGTCTGTAAGATGTCAGTTTTACATACATTCTAAATCATAAACATTTTAAAGAAATCTAATAAACGTCTATTTGACATCTGATTGAAAATGCCCTATGTATTGCAGATGAGCAATCACCCTAAATAATATGTCTTGCAGATGTAAATGCAGACGTCAAATAGACATCTCCGAGATGTACGTGTGCTATCAGGGAGGACACGACAATAAACATTCAAATGAATAATATCATAATAACAGCATTATGTGCCTGTACACAGCTTAATCAGAACATTTTAGAGAACACTGTAATATATCATGCTGAGATGTCAGGGACCATATGATTATGTAAAATAATTACTGAATGGGTTTTTTTTTTCAGTCGGCTCATTGAAACAAACTGCTTGAAATAATAGATTCATGAATAATGAATAAAGACCCTGTGTTCTGTTTAAACGTTAGAGATTTATCATAAATTAAGGTAGGCCTACTAATGATTATACTTGCACATCTAACGATGTTTACCTATATATTTTTCATATCCGTAAGAAACGAGCACACACTCCTAAGGCTGAATCACCTCTTTAGAATTTCATTTCCTTCACGGTAACGGAGGCAAAATCTTTCTGCATGCCCAGTTTCATCAGAAAAAGAAACTACAAACGAAGAAATAAATAAAGCGAACAACAGTGTGGAAGACTTCATACCTGTTTCCTGTTAATCAACACAATGATCAATGGAACTCGTCTCTTCTCCAAGTCCTCACACAGCTCCCTTCTTTCATTTCTCCCTTTCATTCTCTTTTTTTAATAGAGTAATTTCACATCCTCTCTTAGTTTAAATGCATGTACATTCTCTCCTGCTGTCTCTCACAGCTAGTTCTTTCAGATTCGAAACCTGTAGCGATACATGATTGATTAAAATGAACAAGACAGAGCGTGAATGCGTTTTGAATGCATATGTGAGAAAAAGCGTCGTTTATGTACGTGTAAATCATTGCCTCAGCGTGTGTTTATACTGTATGCAGCCTAAAGGTCTTTAAAGGGAAAGACTCGCATAAACGTAGGCGTATCTGTTTGTGCACGTTCGTGTGCTTGCATGCGTGATGTTTAAAGCCTTGTTTGAAGTCAACACGCAGGCTGCTTGAGGACCGGGATGTTTTTTTTCTACGGCAGCTTTTCACAGCTGATGGAACGCCACGATGAGACCATCACTCTGGTGGGCCGACCAATCAAAGCTCTTGTTTCAAAGCCACCTGCTTCAAAGTAGCCCAGCTACACACTTGCTAGCACTTCACTAAATCTTTCCACGGAAAACATCAATATTTCATTCTCATTCATACATATAAATGTTCGTTCTCAGGTGTTCTTTGATCCATTTGGCTCTAAGCCTGTAAGGCTTTTCCTCTGCGCCGTTGACGGCACGCTATAAGTGATACTAATTCCTTTAGCAGCGGTGTATAATTGAAATGAATCATTTTTAATATCCCCATTAGCTCTCAATGGTCATTGCATCTACTATAGAAGATTTTCCGCACGCAGCTTGTGGAGTCGACTGCAGCCCAATTACCGCGGTCTGTGTTCTGCTTGGTCTGAAGGTGCTGCCATGCTGGGTTGGTGGAGAACATTGCAGGGTATCTGGAAGTCTCATTAAAAGCACCTTACAGCACATCCAGAAATAGACTGTCCTTGCTTTCATAATGCCAGTGCTAGACTACATTTGAAATCTAAATTTATAGTTTCAGTTGTTTTAGTATTTATATGGTTGGTAACAAAAATAAGAACTTGGACACTTAAGCTACATACAAAAATAAAAATGAATCATTAATTTCTTTGTGTGTGTATTTAGAGGGTATGCATGTGACGTCACCATCAGCTGGAGCGGCTGCGGCTCCTCCTAATGAGTGACAGCATTGGTTTCACACACAAAACACCTCTAAAACCAGAACAAGCTGTGCGATTGACTGTACAAAGAGATTTGACAAGAAACCTGAGGTATATTTTTACAGACTGCTGAAAAGAGAAACAAATTATTCGCTGCAATTCAAAGAAACAAATGGTCTCCAGGCAGCGAAACATGGATTTGCAGTTATCATTTCATGTTATTATGTTGAATTGTGCAGTAAAATCATAGCCTATATATTGTATTGTAGTTTATCGTATTGACCAGTCATCAACTGAATATTTACCATCTTAAATTGTGCATAACTAGATGTTTTTAAATAAACACTGACTAAAACTATATACATTTTTCAGCTGGAAGATATGACGATATACATAACATTGATACAAGTGATCACCGTGGTTTAGACCAACCTATTTTGTATATGCAAAATGAGTTCACGGGCAAAGTTGCTTTATTTATTTTCCCGACGTCAAAATCAGACACATATACGTGTTAGAAAACATGATTTCTGGCTTAATCAATATGCATTGACCACTGGATATTTGTTAAGTTGTTAGGAACATTATATCAAGCTCAGCAACCTTTAGTTTAAACTGATTATCGTTTGTTTTACTTGCGTTTTCGCACCTTTCCTATTAAGTCCATTCACGCTGAAGGCTGTTTTGCAACTCAGTCCGGCTGAGGGGGCGTGTCCTGGCGGGAAAGTGACGTGAATGTGTACCCTCTATACACCGATGAGGCATAACATTATGACAACTGACAGGAGAAGTGAATAACACTGATTATCTCTTCATCACAGCACCTGTTAGTGGGTGGGATATATTAGGCAGCAAGTGAACATTTTGTCCTCAAAGTTGATATGTTAAAAGCAGTAAAAATCTGTGTTAATTTTGACAGGCATTTTTGATTTAGTCTTAGTCTTTAGCTTGAGACTAAAATGCTTAATAGTCATTTTTGTCAACTTTTAGTCATTACTTTTAGTCAAACTACAGTTACCAACATTTATTTTGGTAGCTACTTTAGTCTTTAAACAAAAATAATCATTACTTCCTCTCTCTTTAGACCAAATCAATTAAGCTTATGATAAATTTGAATCAAGGATTGAATTTGGGAAAACTTGAATAAATTATGACAATTTTCATTTTTGGGTGAATTATCCCTTTAACGGTAGCAAAAAAGGAGCAACTTGTAAAAATTAAAGTTGTTCATATATATATATATATATATATATATATATATATATGCCTATATATAATTTATGATTTTTGAAGCACAATAAGACAAATACGATACAAATTAAACTAATTTTTCAGATACAGGAGGGTTATTTAACATGTTGGCTATACATTTATTTATTCATCTTTTGTTGGTTAGCATTAATGATCCCTTTAAGATGGAAGGCATACATGTAATACTGACACATTCTCAGTTTACACCCACCTGTTTACCTTCACTTAAGCCATAACCTACCGTACTTACGTGAGATATTCAACACGATAGACATTTGGACTACTGTGTGTGTATTTGAGCACTGAGAACTGATCGCACACTATCTGAGAACTGAAGAAGTGGGGTGTGCGCGAGAGAGAGGGCTTCTTTTGTGTGACTATCAGCGTGATTCCGCCTATTCCGCCTTCACTAACTTTTAATCAACAACGAATTGTAAGTACTGGGGAAAAAGGGACGTCTGGTGACTTTATCCCTAACCCTTTAGGTGCTGAGGCCATTCTTTCAGATCGCTAGTTCGCATTTTGGTAGCCTATCTTTCCATTGCGGCTGCCAAACTGAGACTAGACATGAAAACTCCCCTTATCCGATTGCAATCTAATGACAGAGACGCACATTTTGAAAGAGGACAGTTATAGAATATTTTTTTGAATGTCCGGTAGTCCTCAAATAACATTCTCGTCCCGTCTCGTCTTGTTAATGAAGACGAGGCATAAATTTCGCCATACTTTCTATCATCAGATATTAGTTTTAGCTCGTCAGCTTCTCGTCTTCATCACAGAAATGTTCGTTAATGAATATTTTTCATCATCGTCTTCGTTGATGAAATTAACACTGGTAAAAATGGGCAAGTGTGAGGATTTGAGCAAGTTTAACAACGGCCATATTGTGATGGCTAGATGACGGGGTCAGAACATCTCCAAAACTGTAGCTCTTGTCGGGTGTTCCAGGTCTGCAGAGGTCAATGTCACAATGGGCATGTAATCATCAGAATTGGACCACGGAGCAATAGAAGAAGATGGCCTAGTCTGATGAATCACGTGTACATTGCTTACCTTGGGAACACTTAGCACCAGGATGCACTATGGGAAGAAGGCAAGCTGGCGGAAACAGTTCTGCTGGGAAACCTTGAGTCCTGCCATCCATGTGGATGTTACTTTGACACGTACCACTTACCCAAGCATTGTTGCAGACCAAGTACGCCCTTTCATGGAAATAGTAATCCCTGGTGGCTGTGGCCTCTTTCAGCAGGATAATGCATCCTGCCACAAAGCAAAAATGGTTCAGAAATGGATTGAGGAGCACAACAACGAGTTTGAGGTGTTGACTTGGCCTCCAAACTCCCCAGATCTCAGTCCAATCAAGCATCCATGGGATGTGCTGAACAAACAAGTCTGATACATGGAGGCCTCAACTCGCAACTTACAGGACTTAAAGGATCTGCTGCTAACATCTTGGTGTCAGATACTACAGCACACCTTCAGGGGTTTAGTGGAGTCCATGCCTTGATGGGTCAGGGCTGTTTTAGAAAGGCTGGCATAATGTTATGCCTAATCAGTGTTATGATATGATATGATCCCCTCTAAAGTGTGCGGTGAGTTTGATGGGGGGTAATTGAGAATGAATGGAGGAAAGTCACGTGACAGGAGGCAAGGCCTCCATCGCGATGTGATAGGATATGACTGGTTATGTTTGGCTGTGATTGGTTCATGACTGTCTTCATGTGCGTTCGCAAATCAGTCTGAATCTGTGATATCTATGGCGTTAATGGGAAGACTAAATTAAAAAATAAGTAAACAACTCACACACTTAGATATAACCACTTTACATTAAAATAAGACTTAATAGCCTGAAAATATCATCAAGATTTTAATGAGAAATCAGCTTTACTAATATCAGCTTAACTAATAAATTAACTGAACACACAAAATATATTGCTGAAATTGTTACTGCCAAAAAAAGGTTTTCCCCTTTTCAAACAAAACATTTTAAGATATTTGTTAGGTATTAAATTATTAGAAAAATCCAAATGAAGACACTTTATGGCTGTCAAATGTTGGTATTGTGAATGTTCTAGCTGATGATGAACTAAACCTGTGGGTTACTCTAGGACACTTGCGTGAATGTGACAGGAATAGACCGCAACAGTCGGGTTTTGTGAGCACAAATCTCATTTATTTTCTCCATAGAGAAATGTATTTTCTGTCTAAAGCTTCCAAGACAAATGTGCCATGATCTCTGAATCTCAGAGGTTGTTAATCAATGGTATATGCTTCTGTTGCAGCAATCAGTCAGTGTAACTTTAACTGTATATAATATATATACTGTTTATAAGATTTTTTTTGTAAGATTTTGTCTTTGAAAGAAGTCTCTTATGCTCTTAAACAGTAAAAACAGTAATGTTGTGAATTCTTATTACAATCTAAAAACTATTTAACATTTTAATATATTTTTAGTAATTTATTTCTGTTTATGCCAGTCTTCAGTGTCATATGATCCTTCAGAAATCAATCTAATATGGTAATTTGCTTAAGAAACATTTCTTATTATTATTAATGTTGAAAACTGAATATTAATTTTTTTAGACAAAAAGAACAGTATAGTGTATATAAAACATTATATTAAATACAAATATATTAATACAAGTACATTTTAATAGATGTTTTATAACAAATGACCCACTTTATATTAGGTGGCCTTAACTAATCTGTAATTAATTTCTGTAAATACATTTATAATTACACTGTTGACCCATCCCTTACACCGTAACCCACCCTAATCTACCCATACCACCAAACCTGTACTTAACCTTACCCATATCCCACCTCAGTAGCAGCAACAGTGTTTTACAATACAATATGAACAAAATACGTACATGGTACTTATTTTTGATGTAAGTGCATAGTAGTTAGGGCCATCTAATATTAAGTGGGACCCAAATTACTATAATTTTAACCAATAGCTATGATTCTTTTAGCATTTATCATTTGCAGTGCTTCGTTGGACTGTAGTATATTCTTGTACCTTTGTCTTTTCCTCCTGGTATTCATATACCCTTTTTTTTTTGGCTTCAAATCAAAGTTTATACTGTTGTAATGTCTCAGAGCTAGTTGGTTTGGTTCTGTGAGGAAAGTGGCCACTTGCTTTTGCACTCTATTGATTTTATACATCCACTAAAAAAGACTTTGGGACGAGCTGTTCAAAAATCACTGCAAAAAACTCTAGTTAGTTATGAGAAAAGCTCTAGGAGCAGTTGTTTGCCGATGTCAATTGCTTTGGCATTTTGCCATCTAACACGATGAAATTCATACATTTTTCAGTGCGACTTGACTGTCCCGAAGTGTCCAAATACTTTTGGGAAAACTCTCCTAGCTCTCTGTCCACATCGCCTCAGTTAAATGCCACTCAACACATAAGTAAACTTCCTCGTGACAAGAACGATTCCATCACAGCTCTTCAGCCAAACATAGCGTCTTTGATTTAACCCTGTCACATTACAGAGGTCAAAGAGCATGTCAGTCAAACCTAACACCTCATGACAGCACGCATCCACGCAAACTTCTGCTTTTATGCCATATTTGCTTAGACAAACAAGCGTAACCACGCACGTACGCTTTGAAATCCGCGAACACCATCAATCACCTCATATCAGTCATCAATCACGCTTGGCGGGAGACGTCCCTTTTGGACTAGTCTCCGTGGTTACGGTGAGGCGTTACGTCTCTCCGTTTCGGCTGATGGGTGGCCTAGAGAGACTTGCAGTGGTGCCTGTAAGTGTGTTCTTTTGTGCGTCCAAACCTCGTCTATATGTGTGTGTATGTCTTCCTCTATCCCATAGTCTTCTTTCTCAACATCTATCCCCTGCAGTCCACATCCAGCTGTCACTCAGAGTAAATGCACATCCATGTTTTAATCAAACACAGGCATGTTTTTAACTCCCTAGTCCTAGAACAAACAGCTCAAGCTCAAACACACTTTGTAAATCCGATGAGACTGGTGATTCTTTACCAGCCGTCGAGTGAGTGTGTGTCCAGGGGGAGCGAGCGGCCCGATAACACAATTAAATGATTAAATGTCACTGATAGCTTGAAGGGCTTGTGCTTTACATGTTACATTAATGCAGACATTGTCTCCATAACAAGTTTATACACGTAAATATTCATAAGTAACAGCTGTTCGACATTATTTGCGAGATCTTCCTTTCGGCCACAAATGCTGTTCAGGTTAAAAATGTTGGGAGATATAAAAATACTCATTAATGTGCTGTCATTTCTTTTAACATAACACTTTAAAATGCTTTGGTTGGATGATGTGGCTAAACATCAAAAATTCAGGCAGTTGTCCAAATTAATTAACATGTCTTGTGGGTGTCTATGAGGATTATATTAACTCTCATGTTCTGTCTGGGCTCTGAGAGAACCTAAGGCCATTTTAATAGCTGAAAAATATACTCCATGATATCTGGTTGATAATTCATGGCTTTTGTAATCTCAGAACAGATTATGAATACAACTTCGTAACATACTTCAGCTGTGCTCTTTGAAAAATGGCATATTACATATGTTTGGGGTCTCGGAGAACCCAGATACGCAATAAATGTGGTGTTTATGCTAAATAGTTCAGCATATACTATCAATCAGATTGTTTATTCTATAAGCCTGTTTGCACATCAGAGTGAACATTTTTAAAAAGTAAGTGAAAGTTTAAACATAAGAAATAGACACAATTAGAAATTAAGTTATGAGTAATATTGTGAGATTTAAAGTCACATTGTGAGATCAACTTGCAATTACAAGAAATAATGCAATATAAAGATGAATGAAGTAATAAAATAGTCATATGTGAGTTTTAACGTCACAATTATGAGAAATAAGACTGCATTAGAAATAAAGTCATATTGCGAAATATATAAAGTCACAATGTGAGATATTGCAACTCCAAGAAATAAAATTGTAATAAAGTGACAAGTACACATATAAATGCATTTAAGATACAGTCAGAGATGATAATTCACATTTTGATAAATAGTCTAAATTATGAGAAATGAAGTTGCAACTACAAGCAATAATTTGCAATGTCAAGATAAATAAAGTGAAAAGAAAGGAATTTCAAAGTCAAAAAGAGAAATAAGACTGCACTTTTAAGTTATAAAGTCGTATTGGGAAATATACAGTCATTATGTGAGATATAACGTTGCAACTCCAAGATAATTTTCAAGATATAGTGGTAGAAACATGCTAGCAACCTGCTAATCATGCTAGAAACATGTTAGCAACTTGCTAATTAATGCTAGCAACTTGCTAATCATGTTAAAAACATGCTAGTAGCTATGAGACTATCTATCTATCTGAGACTGTTTTGTCTTCAAAACATTCAAACTTTAAACTTTAACCTTTTAAACTTCAAACTATTTTAGACTGAAAACCATCAAACTTAAAAGTTTTTTTTCTTCAAACTTTTTAAACTTTTTCAAACTTTCTTTTGTAGCTTTCTCAAGCCAACCTAAAGTTTGTCTTGACAAACTTGTTTATGTAGTTATTATTATTATTATTATTATTATGTTGTCTCTGGGAAGTCAGTCTGAGCGCAGCATGAGATTTAATGTTTGCTCTATTAGTGATCTGTTCACTGTACTCCTGTGCTAACATTTGGACTGGAGTTGAGGTCAAAAGTCAGGGTTAGGGCATGTGTTTCTGCTGCCAGTAATTTATTTATTATTGTTAATAATTAATTGCTCTGAGTGCTGAGTGTCCTGATTACGCAAGTCCTAATAACCAAGGACGGTTTGGTGGAAAGCTCAGACTCACTTCCAAAACTTTAACCCATTAAAAAATCTGTTCACGGCTCCATTAAAAACTCAGCATTTCTCATCCTTCAACTCCCACAGCTAAAGGAGTAAGTGCAAACTCTACAAACTCACCAGCTCTATCGCTCACTTCTGTCTGTCTCCCTCTACGGGGAGCAACGGCAAAGAGAAGAGGCAGCATATAAAGTAAATATATGATTGTCCTCCTCTCTTCTAGGACTTGCTAAAAGCTCAAACATCGGAAATTTTGTGCTTAAGCCTGTGGGACAGAGCTGTACCAATGGAGATAAGGTAAATATATCTGATTGCGTTCGGAGAACAACTATGAGGTTATCTGTTTGGCAGAGAGCAGCTGCACATAATTCTTTGCGATGTTTGTGTGTGTTTGTGCACCTGCTCTCTTGAACCTGGCCGGTGCCATTTGGTGCAAACTCAGCACTCACACGCACAAAGGTTATGCTGCATGCAGAACATTAAGCATTTAACACCCAGGTGAGAACAAATGCTGTTGCATTTAATAGGGTCACCTTTAGGTTGAGCAAAGTTTGGAGAAAAACTACTGAAAAGTTTGCTTGAACAAAACATTCCTTACTTCATACTAAGGGACTAAGAAGAACTGAAGCTGATTGGTTGGAACACACAAAACAGCCCTTTTGATTGGTTGGGTCGAGGAGCTATTTAGTATGGCAAAGTTAGACCTTGGTAGATGCTGTAACTGCAGCATTTTACAGGTAAATAGAATCTTTCTTCATTGGCAGTTGTTTGAAAACAGCAGTGTATTCTAACAACAAATTGCTTGCATGCGACATATATTTAAACATTTTTGCTATTTCCAAGGCCCTATGATTTCCGCAGTGCGGAAAACGAAGTCAGAATCGTGGAATCCAGTCATAAAAATGGAATTTACTGAATAATGCAGAATGTCGTGGAATGTGCCAAATTTTGGATGAAAAAAGAATTTAAGTAGGTCAGTACACTTAAAGAAGTCTACTTCCAGAACAACAGTTGACAGATGATGTACTCACCCCCTTGTCATCCAAGATGTTCATGTCTTTCTTCAGTCGTAAAGAAATTATGTTTTTTGAGAGAAACATTTCAGCAATTTTCTCCATATAATGAACTGATATGGTGCCCCGAGTTTGAACTTCCAAAATACAGTTGAAATGCGGCTTCAAACGATCCCAAATGTGGCTGTAAACGATCCCAGTGGAGGAAGAAGGGTCTTATCTAGCGAAACGATCGGTTATTTTCATAAAAATAATACAATTTAAATTTTTAATCTCAAATGGTTGTCTTGTCTTGCTCTGCCTGAGCTCTGTGTATTCTGGCTCAAGACAGTTAGGGTATGTCAAAAAACTGCAATCGGATTTTCTCCCTCAACTTCAAAAATGATTTTAAAATCATCCTACATCGCTGCAGAAGTACCGACCCAGTCTATGCAAAGTGAACATGCAAAGAAGATCAAACACCGTTCAATAAAAGAGGTAAAACAGCGATATAGGACGATTTTGAAGTTGAGGGAGAACATGAGATGGGAGTTTTTCAACATACCCTAACTGTCATGAATCGCAGAGGCAGAGTAAGACAAGACGAGCGTTTGAGATTATAAAGTATATAAATTTTATTATTTTATAAAAATAACGATTGTTTCACCAGATAAGACCCTTTCTTGGCTGGGATCGTTTACAACGGCATTTGGGATCGTTTGAAGCCACATTTAAACAACATTTTGTAAGTTAAACCTCGGGGCACCATATCAGTCCATAATATGGAAAAAAATCCTTAAATGTTTTCCTCAGAAAAACATAATTTCTTTACGACTGAAGAAAGAAAGTCATGAACATCTTGGATGACAAGGGGGTGAGCACATTATCTGTAAATTGTTGTTCTGGAAGTGGACTTTTACTTTAAAGACTTCTACTTCTTGTTCATTTATGACAGCTTTGAATTAAAAAAAAATATATTTCCCATTATTTTTGTTGAATTTAAAAACATACAATACAGTAAAAATATTAGCAGTATACTAGCATGAGTAATATATTAGTATGAGGTTCTGAATTCAGCCACAGATAAAACAAATCCTTTGCTATTCATTATGCTGTTTTAGCACTAAAGCTAAAATGCTAAAGCTAAAAGCTGACTGATGAAAAAGTGAAAAGAAGATTATTGTTAAAATACAGCTAAATATATGTTTTCACACTCATGCATTTTTTTTTCCCCCAAGCAAGTGCCATTGAGATGAAGGGTAATGCTCACGAGCATTACAGACCTCTTTGTGATCCATTTAGACCATTCTTGGTTTCTAGAACTCAATCTCTGCAATATCCATTTGCCTCAAACTCTCTATTAGGTTATTTTATTGTTGAGCAAACACATGTGAATACATAATGGAAATAAGGCTCAAGCTAAAACTGAAAATGTTTAATGTCTGTGGTGGATGTAGAGGTCCTTCATCTGATTTAAATGCTGAATATAAATCAATTCCAGGAGCGTATTTCCACTTATTAACATCTTTGATGTATGAAGCGAGCGCAGTATGAACGGAGGTGGGATGCGTAAATACTCAATAATTTAAAAAAAAAAAAAAAAGCTTCTCTCTCTCTTGCTCGCTTTATTTCGTATCTTTCTCTTATTGGATGTGAAGTTTCAGGATGTTAGCGGGATCGCAGCTGTCACCACTGAACCTCTCGAACATCTGTGAAGGCTAGGACTGCAGATCCATTTGAATTAAAGACACTTAAACACACACACACATAGCAGCAGAGCAGCAACTGCTTGTTATGGTGAAAATTAGCCCAAGGTCAATGATTAGATTTTTGCTTCCACTGTACAAAAAAACAAAACAAAACAAAAAAAAAAACAGCCTTAGATTAAACCAGCCTAAGCTGGTCTGCTGGTCAAAGTGGTATGGTTTGCTGGTTTAAGAGGGGTTTTGGAGCACCTTGCTGGAGGACAAGTCAATTGTCAATTGGTCAGGAAATATATATTTTACAATATCTCATAAGCTGCTGTTCAAAAGTTTGGGAGCAGTAAGATTTGTTATGTTTTTAAAAAAGTCTTTTCTGCTAATCAAGGCTGTGCTTATTTGATTGAAAATACGAAAAAACAGCAATATTGTGAAATGTAATTGCAATTTAATACAGTTGGATTCTTTGATAAATAAAACGTTAAAAAGAACAGCATTTATTTAAATAGAAATATTTTGTAATAATATAAACTACCATTCTTTTTTTGGAAAGAAATTAATACTTTTATTCAGCAAGTATGTGTTAAATTAATAAAAAGTGATGGCAAAGACTTACATTGTTAGAAAAGATTTATATTTTGAATAAATGCTATTCTTCTTTAAATTTATTCATCAAAGAATACTGAAAAAAAGAATCACAGGTTCCAAGAAATATTAAATATAGAAATATAGCAATCTGTTATTTTAAATTGCAATATTTTATAATATTACCTTTTTCTGTATTTTTGATCAAATAAATGGAAATTTCATGAGCATAAGAGACCTTTAAGAAACATTAAAAATATAATTTATGAAATAAAACAAAATAAAAATCCTAATCCAAATTTATGATGATTCAGATTAATTTATAATTTATAATAGATCAGATTAATTCTTAACAATCAATTTCTAAAGCTTTTGGGGAAGTTGCACCACATGACATTTTACAACCATTTTGCTCTTTTACTGGATATTTTTGCTTGTTGGTTGCACCACATAATTTTATCTTGGAGGACAGTAGCTTTTCAAAAATTAATAAGCAGTGAAGCAGCTTTGTTAAAATATTTTTTAAGAACTACTAAGTATGTTACTTACATATACATACATACATACATACATACATACACACACACACACACACACATACACACACACATATATATATATATATATATATATATATATATATATATATAATTGTTATTATTATTATTATTGTTATTAAATTAAAAATGAACTGATAGACCAGCAAAACTAGCAAACCAGCTTACTGTGTCAGCAAGGAATGCATAAACCCAAACACACATACACACTCACTATTTCAGACGTCTGTTCAGGCTCTGTTCACATTGAATGTAGTTTGAACATCATTCATATGGCTTTTGATGAGACAGCTGGGGTGACCATATGAAAGCCGCCCATTGTGTTACTACAGGACAGTACATGTTTGACAGAAGCAGTCTCCATTCTGTCTCTTGGGTCGACTACAAAAGGTCAGCCAGTGTGTCTCATACCACAAAAATAACCAAAAAGAGGAACTAAGTCCTTCTTTAAAAAAAAAAAAAAAAAAAAATTGCGCATGTACTGATCTTGAGCCTTTAGGATAGCTCACAGTAGCAAAAATAAACAAACCACTTCCCCAGATCTCCTTCAGTGTAAAACACACATCACGACCACACTAAAGATTGGGTGTTCGGTTTTTCCCCAAGTACAAGCCACAGCACCAGGAATTCATTTCCTGTTCTTGTCCCTCAAAAAGACGATCACAGCCTCAGGGCCAACAGACGTACGCACACAACACACACACACACGCTTTCACGAACACATGCTTATATATGCAAGGCTCAGGGACACAATGACGGTTATTAATTTTAGTCCCCAAATAATGAAACCCAGATCAAGAAAACACGCACGGTTTGCATGAACGTTCTGGAAGCGCAGAGGTTGTTAAGGTCACCGCCGGAGCGAATAAATTACCGTGCGGTGGAAAAGTGACCCTCACACCTTTCCAGACTGACAGTGGAGTCCATCACCGAAGGGGTTACAGAGTTCAAACTAGTGCAGAAGTGTGTCGGGAGAGAGGGAAACAGTGTAGCAGGATTCTTTTGGAGTCACCATGGCTTGGTACCCTGCGGGCATTGTGGGTATTTGACAGCTCTGATGGATAGTGGTAGAGGCAGAGTGTACTGTCATGACTAGAAGTGACACACTCCATAATGTTTCAATCCTGACAACCCACAAAATGGGCCTTTTCAGCATTGTAAATGGGATATCGCTGGTGAAACTTGTATGCTGCCTTGTAAACCCGAACAATGCGTAATCACTGTTTAATTTTCATGGTCAGCGGAAGCTTGCAGAAGAACGGCCGCATTGTCGGTGGGTGAAAAAACGGCACTGATGAATCACTTGGAGAGGAAAAAAAGAGCTTCTTTTGTGGTGTCGTCCTTGCAAATTTATTAAAAACACTGCGGTATTGATGATGAATGCAATGAATATTTTCAGAGGTCAGAGTGTTATTGTAGCGCTTATGAAAGACGTTTCTCAAAATCTCATTTCGAGAAAGTAAACATCATTATGGAAGCAACTCAAGTGAAGAGGTCATTCAGCAATCTACCTAATAATTTATTGAATAAAATAGAAGCAAAATGATTATAATACCGCATTTATGTAAATTACACGCTAATCATAAACAAACATATCTGCATATGCATTGTAAGAAAAGGACTGTTGAGAAAAGCTAAAAACAAGACAGTGTAATACACTCTGATATGTGCCATAATCTCGTCTGCAACTAATTCTTGTTTAGGCAACTGTAGATATATTGATTGGCAAATTTTCAATAAGTAAAACAATAAACTGGCATTCTTATATGGTTTTACTTCACTTTTAATATGAAGTCTCACATGTTATGGTTAGTATCCTAGTATCGAAACTCTGTACTCCTGTGTGAATTATCTGTTTGTAGTCAACAAGAAGAGGCTTAGTCGACCAAACTTTTATCTCCATGACAGATTGTTAACGGCTGGTCAGTACATCAGGCAGGACATTCAAACACTCACCAACCATTCATAAACCTCAAATATGGTTAATCATCTGAAATATGTACGTAGTTGCAACTTTACATGGTCAAACTAATGTTAACCTAGAAAAATGTGCGCTAAGTGGAAGCTGAACAGTAGCGCGCTAAGTGCATGACAGAAGGAGGCACCGATGCGGTCACTTGCTCTTAAAATACTCCGTCATTTATTGTCGTACAGATAAGATTAATACATCTTTAGAATCTTTAAAGACTCTATGTTTATTTGTGTGCACTCACAATAACACTGAAACATTGTGCTTTTGTAAAATAATGAAAGAAAACAGGATGCGCTTTCTGCCGTCTCGGTCTCTATGAACAAAAATGAACCAAAACTCAGTGTACAGACATGAAAAATACATCTATAGAGAGTGAAATGTCTACCTTCATATGAACCAATTCAAATGGAAAACAAATTTTCTCATATTATGTAATCCGTATGAAACATGCACACAGGCGAATCCACTATACAGCGAAGATGACAAGCCAGTGTCGCCGACTTCATCTCTTAAGCCGAAAACAAAAACCACTAGTTTATCCATAAATTATTATGTTTCCCTGACACATTCATAATCATTACTTCTGCCCGTGTGCAAGCTTCATGTGTGCGCTTGAGCGCTTATTAGGCTATGTAGGCAATTAAAGGCTCATTTTTATGCTTTAAATTGTTTATTAATAATGTGCGATTAGTCGACTAATGCTTAAAATGAACGACTACTAGTGGACCAGAAAAATCTTTAGTTGAGGGGCAGCCCTAGTTTTAATTGTGGTTTGTCTTGTGCAGTGCAAACATTCCCATCACTAGCAGTATTGGCAAAATTTTGTGGGCAAAAAGCTAAATTTTTACCCATTCCAATATCTAAATGAGGAAATCTTTCACCCTCACTTGAAATTCTAGACTGAGTGAATTTCTATTGAAATTACCAGATTTTGTCTGCAAAAATTTGATGAACAACGGTAGTGATATACATGTGATAAGTTCATCTATACACTGTTTATTTAAGTTGATGTGGTTCCCTCTTCAAACATTTTATTTGTTAACATCTACAGTATTTAGAGTAAGATTAAAATACATTACCTGACTATATTGCAATATTACGGTAATCTTGTGTAGCCAGACCTTCACGGCAGAAGGTTTGGGATGCTCTGAATGGCCAAGGCCTGCCCAAGAGGCCATATGACTGACAGGTAAAGCAACCAATCATGTCTCGTTTTGTGCCAAGTCATGTTTAGGGGCATGAAAATGTCCACACAATAACAGAACGGCGTATAAAACTCTTGTATCTTAAAGATTTCGTGCCGTTTATATTTTAATATAATGCTTGTAATCATCTGATAGAAGAAAATCATATACATCTAGGATGGGTTGAGGGTGAGTAAGTCAAGGGGTAATTTTCATTTTTGGATAAATTATCCCTTTAATGCTGTAATCAACACTCAACACTTTTTATTTCTTTGGTGCCATCTATAGCTTAGGGTGTATTATTGTATTATTTTTTTAAAGTCTAGACCCTAAATATAATACAACCCCATTTTTCAGATGTATTTCTAAGAAAAATTAATACTTTGGAATCTTGAAGAATATGGGCAACCTAACTGTTGATGTTTAACAAAAACAAAACAAACAAAAAAAAAACATTGACTACCAGCATTCTTCAAAATATCTTTTTTGTCTTCAGCAGAAGAAAGAAACTCATACAGGTTTGGAACAACTTGAGGGTAAGTAAATGATGACAGTTTTCATTTGTGGGTGAACTATCCCTTTAAGATCCACTCCAAACATTTTGTTTTATGCTCCTTCTGGGGTTAAGGCCTTAAATAGGCTTTCAGACCCTTTTAAACCACCATGCTCACACTGTAGCTCTTAAAGTTCACAGACAACAAATAAATAGCAGGACAATAAAAACAACAGCAGCTTAAAGTCACAAACAATACTCAAATAACAGTAACCAAATCATTTATTCACACATCAATGCATGCTGGGACCTCACAAAGCCTTCAGTATGAAACAGTTTGTTCAGATAGCAATGTTATCCCAGTTGGCACGATTTCTGCAGAATGATTATTGGAATAACATTCACATTTCTTAGTATTTGTGACTCTATATGCTAGCAATAGGTTTTTATATTGTATTTTATAAGATAAAATAATAAAAAATGCTCTTATTGCCATCCACAACCTTCACCTCAGATTCTTTAAAGCTCTGCATGTTCTTTCCCTTTGTTTCTCTCATCTCCTACTATTGATGGTACAGACGTATCGCCTTCCCCTCTTCATCACTTCACTCGGCTTCATTAAAGACCCATTCGAGGATCCCGTCGCGTATGCATATGCGCGTGAGAGCGAGTGCGAGATTGAGGCAGTGGTGTGAGAGTGTGGGTGGGTTCCTCTTTGGAAGATTGCCCCTCTCCAAATTCCTCATGATAAGCTGAATGATTAGTGGACACTTTCTGTAGAAACACACAGCGCTCTGTTTTTCCTCACCGCCCACCCTAACAGAACTAGAAAGATACACCCACATGTTAAAGCCGTTAATGGATTCTTCTGAAGTGACCTCAGCCAACAATCTCCAGACAGGCAAGGAGGTTTATAACAAATACACGACCTTCTATATATACTCACCAGAAATATTCCAGACCCTTCTGTTAGCTTTACTACGTTTCCAACCTTCTGGTATAAGAAGGCTATTAAAGAGACCAAAAATGAAGATTCAAACATTGTTTACTAACCCGCATGCCATTCCAAACCAGCTTGCTTTCTTTTGTAGATCAAAAAAGGAGAATTTATGAAGAATACGCTGGTGCCTCTTTTCCATGCAGTTACAGCGAAGGGAGATTGAAACAAATGTACACTATAGTCTAGTCTTGTGAAGCCATGCAATCGTTTTCTGTGAGAAACGGAGCGAAATTATGTCATTAATCACATTACAACAATCCAGAGAGCTTCTAACCGCTGTGACCATATCATTTAGCTAGTTTTATTTGTGAACAAATTACTCTAATTTTGTGAACTGGATCAACTGATTCATTGAAAAGACTGCCTCAAAAGAATGATTCATTCATGAGTCAGCCAAGCTGAAGAAGAGCTAGCAAAAATGTCAATATTTTCAGTGAGTAACCAATTTTAGTACATTCCTCACAAAGCTGGAACATAGCAAATGTTAAAAAAAAAATTTTCACATTTTATGAGAACAGCAAAAATCACACCAGTTTGGAATGAAGGTGACACAACAGTGAATAAATGATGGATAGTATAGTATGGGGTGTACTATTCCATTAACATAATCTTCTCATCATGGATAAGGCCTTGAGAAAAAGAGCCTATAGAAGAGTAAGAGAAATACCGTTTGTTTTAGAAAACGAAGGTGATAGCAAACTTGCTTTGGCCTCATTAGTTCTTCTTTCACCATGGTGACAAGGCAGTAATTATGGGATGTGCTTAGCCTGTGCATGTCTCGAGATTTTAAAGAAGCCGATGGAATTACAAAAGAACAGTTAGCAGCCGAGACAGAGAGAAAACAGAGCAGGTGGGAAAAAATGATTGTAAGTGATCTTTTATGATCAACAAGAAGTCTGTGTCTCTTACTCCATGATATCAGTCTCTCTCTCTCTCTTGCTGTGTTTGAAATAGCATGCTATCACACCAAAAATTGAAAGGAAATCAGTATGTGTAATTTCCAGATGACATAATGACACTCGCCACAGTCGCTTGCAGTATACTACCAGCTATCATGCAGTTGTGCTATTTCCCAAAATGCAATGCACTCATCTTTAAAATTCTGGGTTACCTTCAATAAATTGGTTGATTCTACTATATTTTAAACCACTTATGGTTTGATACTGTGTACTACTGGAGCACATGCAAGATGCTGGCATGTAATTTTACCAAAAAGTTTTTTTTTTTTTTTTTATGGCACACTCTGGGTTTTTAGATAAGACCTACAGTACTATCTAAAATCTTAAAGAATATATTATATACATGTGTAAGGGTACATATTTTTATGTATAAATATCTATATTGTGAACATTTAAATTTATATTATAAACATGAGTGAAATATTAAAATAGTAAGTAAAATATTTAAAAAAGTAATATTGTGAAATATTATTACAATTTAAAATAACAGGTTTGTATTTTAATATATTTTAAAATATATTTTATTTCTGTGATGCAAAGCTTAAATTTTCAGCATAATTACTCCAGTTGTCACATGATCCTTTAGAAATCACTTTAATATGTTGATTTATTATCAACGTTGGAAACAGTTGTGCCACTTACTTTTTTCAGGATTATTTAATGAATAAAAAGTTTAATAGTAGAACATTTATTTCAAATAGAAATCTTTTCTAACAGTCATTACTATCACTTTTGATCAATTTAACACATCCTTGCTGAATAAAAAGAAAGAAAAGATTTACCGACCCCACACTTTTGAACAGTAGAGTATATTGTTAAAAAAGATTTCTATTTTAAATAAATGCCATTCTTTTTAATGTTATATTCATCAAAGAATCCTGAAAAAAGTTTCACAGGTTCCAAAATATATTAAGCAGCACAACTTTTTTTTTAACATTGATAATATATCTTCATTTTAGAATGATTTCTGAAGGATTGTGTGACACTGAAGACTGGAGTAATGACTGAAGAGAATTCAGCTTTGCATCACAGAAATAAATTATACTTTTAAGTATTTTAAAATAGAAAACCTTTATTTTAAATTGCAATAATACTTCACAATATTACTGTTTTTTCTGTATTTTTGATCAAACAAATGCAGTGTTGATGAGTATAAGAAACTTTAAAAAAATAAATAAAAATAAATAAATTAACCCCACAGACACAGACAAGGCTTTAGCCTAGTCCCTGACTAAAATGTAAACCTGAGCTGTTTCAACTGAAAGAAACTTCACTGATTGATCTTATAATATATCAGTGCCTTTGTTTTGTCTCAAGATGGACACCAGTAATGTTTTTTTCACATTTTACTTAAATGTCCTAAATGAACTATGGCCTAATCCTGGCTTATTCGAGACACTGTCTGTGAAACCAGGCCTAAAAATCGTATTGATCCCAAACTTTTGAATGGCAGTGTACATAACCCACCAAACTAGGCCTGTCAACATACATTTTCATGATTATGATCTTTAGAAAGCAGAATGTACCAGCAAGTAAATGTCAAATACTTTAATTATTCAAATTCTGCTATTATTAGCAGCAGTAGTAAAACTAGTATGTTTTTTTCTCTGAATTATTCTGCAAAACCCTGACTGCTACAGTCTCATTGCAATCCACTTCTAAAATACAAAGGTAAGTTGTGATCAATGGCATTTTTTTTTTTGTAAAGTACATCTCTCTATAGGTCAAGAGTGTAATGAATCTATTTTTGTTGAGAGATTACAGTCCTGATTCTCTTCTTTCCATAGGTGAATGTTTAAATAGGCATAACATATATGATAGAGGTTGAATGGAATAATGTTTTTGTACAATTCAGAACAATATTTCACACAGCCTTGATTGCATTCAGTTACATATATTCTAAAACAGCCAGCATGACCTTGCATTTAAGGGTCATTGACTGTGAAACATTGTACAGTATTTAAAAAAAACAGAGTAGGCAGTATGCAATATTTTATCCTAAACACAATCATGCTTTTTCTGTCTCCACATGTGCCAGGGTAACATTTTAGAAGATTACAAATGAGTAAGAAGAAAAGACAGAAGAGGAACAAAGGCAGCAGATACAGTATCTCGTCATCTAGCGTGTGTATGTGTGTGTGTGTGTCCTCTCATGTCTTAATAATTCAAAATAGGGTAATCAGGCTTTAGAACGGCTTGCTTTGTTCTGCTAATTCCATAGCAACCACATGCCAGAACGTTACGCAGGGCAGAGAAAGTCTGATAAATTAACTATAGAGACTGTGAAGCGCTCTCACATTCGCAGCCTCTCGAGAATGTGTGAAAGAATCATGCTTCATTTCAATTCATTCTTCAACCCCAGAATAACATTAGTGCTTGATTTCTTTGTGCTTATGAATGTGTTTGGAATTGTGTAAGTGAGAGAGCGAGTGTGTTTACAAGAATTGCATTTACACCAAAATACAGATTCACCTCAAGGATAATCACTTTTTAAAAGAATGACTCAACCAAAAATGAAAATTTGCTGAAAATGCACTCGACCTCTGGCTATCAAAGATCGCAGTTTGTTTCTTCATCTACACTGTAAAATAAATGAATAAATCAATAAATAGTTGTTTCAACGTAAAATAATTTGTTACTCTGCTTAAAATAGAAAATATTCCAGTTGTCACTTAAATTAAGTAACTTAAAATTTCAAGTTGACTAAACTAAAAATTTTAAGTCAGCAGGATAACTAATTATATTAAGTTGAAACAACTTTTTGAAATACTTTCTTTTTTACAGTGCAAACAAATTTAGCATTACATCACTTCATCAATAGATATTCTGCAGTGAATAGGTGCCGTCAGAATGAGAGTCCAAACAGATGATAAAACATTACAATAATCCACAAGTGCCAACATTTATTACAAAGATGCAGATTTTTCCTTCACATTAGTTGTGTTGATCATTTGTGGATTGTGATTGTCAGACAGGCTGCAATGCGAACAACTACCATCTTTATTTCTTTGTGCATATGAATGTGTTTGGAATTGTGTAAGTGAGAGAGTGAGTGTGTTTACAGGAATTACATTTACACCAAAATACAGAATCACTACAAGGATAATCCCTTTTTAAAGCAATGGCTAAACCAAAAATGAAAATTTGCTAAAAATACACTCAACTTCTGGCCATCAAAGATGTATTTCTTACAAACACACAGCTTTTTGCTTCACAAGACATTCATTTATTGAAGTTGTGTTTCTAATTTGTGGATTATTGTGAGACGGGCTACAATGTGAATAGCTACTGTCGGATCATCTGCTTTGAATGAGAAGTAGTGTTGAGTGTCATCAGCATAGCAGTGTTGGGAAAAGCCATGTTTCTGAATGAAAGATCCTAATGATGACATGTAGATGGAGAAGAGAAGTGGTCCAGGCACTGAGCCCTGAGGAACACCAGTAGCAAGAAAATTTTTCCTTAGAAACCTCACACCTCCAACACACCCTGAAGGATCGACCTAAGAGGCAAGACTTCAACCACTGGAGTGCGATTCCTAAAGCTCATTTTCATGAGGGTGGATAGGAAGATCTGGTGGTTAACTGTGTCAAAAACATCATGCTTTATTTTACTCATTCTTCAATCCCAGAATAATATTAGTGCTCTTGCTCAGCAATGCTCAGCCTCTGCAGTGAATGAGTGCCGTCAGAATGAAAGTCCAAACAGCTGATAAAAACATTGCAATAATGCACAAGTAAAAGAAGTGCCACAAGTGCCAGTATGTATTACAAACATTCTGCTTTTTGCTTTACAAGACTTTAATTAACTGAAGTTGTTTTGATTGTCAGACAGGCTGCAATGCGAACAGCTACTTTCGGATCATCTGCTTGGAATGAGAAGTATAGTGTCATCAGCATAGCAGTGATAGGAAAAGCTATGTTTCTGAATGAAAGATCCTAATGATGATATGAAGATGGAGAAGAGAAGTGGTCCAGGCACTGAGCCCTGAGGAACACCAGTAGCAAGAAGTTGTGACTTGGAAACCTCACCCCTCCAACACACCCTGAAGGATCGACCTGAGAGGTAAGACTTCAACCACTGGCGTGCGATTCCTAAGATGCTCATTTTCATGAGGGTGGATAGGAAGATCCGGTGGTTAACTGTGTCAAAAGCATCATGCTTCACTTTACTCATTCTTCAACCCCAGAATAAGATTTGTGCTCTTGCTCAGCAATGAATCCTCTGCAGTGAAAGGGTGCTGTCAGAATAGGGGTCCAAACAGCTGATAAAAACATCACAATAATCCACAAGGAAAATAACTGCCACAAGTGCCAGTATGTATTGCAAATATGCAGATTTTTGCTTCACAAGACTTTAATTTATTGAAGTTGTTAGTGTGAACAGTAGGGGTGTAACGATTCATTCATTTTCTCGATGCATCGATTACAAATCCTGCCGATGCATATGCATCGATCTTGAAACATGGATTTTTGAATCGTGAATCGTTTGTTTCAGTCAATAATCGATTTAATATTTTAAAATCGAATGAATCACGATTATATAACGAATATACGATGGATAATTTTAAAAAATAAATATAAATCTTAAATTAGTTGCGTCTGCGACGTAAAGTGCGCCCTCACTGCAGTGGCGCAGTGGATTACGTCGCTAATCTTCAATTCGCGCCTGTTTGTTGTCATCTGAATAAACGCAG
>JAHKKF010470349.1:0-10289 GCA_019740295.1 Labeo calbasu | reverse complement strand
TGATTGTTATGTGAGTGTATGTTAGTTCACTAATTGATGTTTTTGTCATTAAACTTTCAGCAGTGTTGTGTATACACTGAGCGATCTCTGTGGAAAGTATCTAGCAGGAAAGTCACGAATCTGAGTCATACTTCTGGTACCATAGTTTGCTTACCACTAAAAAGTGATACCACAATTCATAAAACACAAGGTTGGTTCGTAGCCAGACAGTCTATTATTGATGGAGGGGGATTTCTGCACTTTTCCTTCATTTTGCTGATGTTTTGGAGAGGTTGTTTCACATTGATTTGTGTTGATGCAGCCTTCACTTTTGTTTGTGCATGTGAGTCATGCCCTCCTCCAGCTGCTAAAGGACTCTGACTTCAGTACTGTATTATTGCTCACTGTTCAAGCACATATTTTCGGCGTTTAGAGTCATCTTACAAATGAATGGTGCACATGTGGATCTTTCTAATTGCTCTTTCCTCAAGGTTCACACGTGTTTGTCTTCCTGCATTTGAGATTTTTTCGCTTCTTGTTTTGTCTTCCTGCCTACTTCTCTTTTATAGAGTTTTTCACAGAACAGAGGCAATGAAATTTGTTCTTAAGAGTTTTGTGTGAAGTCATCATAGATGTGAAGTATCAAAGGGATACTTCACCCAAATATGAAAATGCTATCATCATACGTCTTTTTAATCTTGTTTTGTGTGCTGCAAAGAAAGTCAAACAGGCTTGAAATGACATAAGGGAGAGTAAAAGATGACAGAATTTTCATTTTCGTGTGAACTATCTCTTTAATTTAGCACAAGCGTTGCTGATGTCTCATGGCTTGCTTTTGAGGAAATTGAACAACAAACATTCAGTAATCATGTTTAAGTGCTATGCCACTCAATCTGCTGTATGCTTTATGTCAATATGACATCCAGCACACTATCTCCACCCCTGACTTTCTGCTTTTGCCCTACAAGTCACAAGTTCCTTTGCTTGGTCATCCTTTGTTTTTGTCTTGACTCTTGGCTTCTGCCTGTGGGCTGAATCGAGAGCATGAGAAGATGCATATGGCATTAATACAGCAATTTAAGTGACGAGGGTGTTTATGAGAATAGCATGTGTTCATACGTTCCCTATTTGGTCAGCTGGAAAGGTCTAGTCTGACTTGTACCCCATGACGACTTGTATTGGAACTATGTGAAAAACTTTTTTTGGTTTCACCATCAGGAAGCCTTGTGTGTGTTTTTCCCTAGAGTTAATAGTTTGTGTCTTCTTATGCCTGACATTTTTAACCTTTAAAATGACCCTTTAACCCAAACCAATGATTTAAAATTTCTCAGATTGGTAAACATCTCCTACACAAACCCACACTCGTTTTATTTGGATTCTGCAGTTTTAGGAGCTGGAAAAACATCCTTTTTCATCATCAATGCCAGAGCAATCTCCCATACAGCTCCCACTGGAGCTGGAGGTGGATCATGTGACCGCTGCAGTTAATTGACGTAAGGTAGGCTGGGACTCTTGCCTCTGTGTCTGATCACTCGCACTGCTGTTGCATCAGGCCAAAACATTCTCTTAACAGAAATGTTTTCAGTGTTTTCTGATGGATGAAGGTCTTCACTTGGTCATAAGAGAAATGTGAGAAGCACATCAGAACAAAAACTCAGCCTCTGATCTCTGAGAAAGAAAGCCAGTTTGTGTATTCGATTGACATGAAAGATTTCCTTTCTCACGCAATGAAATGGACCAAATTTCAAACCATAGTTTGTGTTTGGAGCAAGATGAGGGTTGTGTTTGATGTGTGATTGTAGTCTGTACGTGTAGATATGCATATGGGCTGTTTCTTCAACTGTGACCACTTTTGGCACGGTGAAGTTTTAGGAAATTAGTTTTTTAAAACATGCTTTTTTCCACTCTCAAAAAGAAAGACAATTCCCAGTAATGAAATTTCCCACAGTTTTGCATCATAGAATGTATATTTTGGTTTTTACTTGCATTTTACGTTTTTTTAAAATACACTACCAGTCAAAAGTTTTTGAACAGTAAGATTTTTATTGTTGTTTTTTTTAATTCTCTTTTGCTCACCAAGCCTGCATTTATTTAATCCAAAGTACAGCAAAAACAGTAAAATTCTGAAATATTTTTACTTGAATATATATTTAAAATGAAATTTATTCCTGTGATCAAAGCTACATTTTCAGCATCATTACTCCAGTCTTCAGTGTCACATGATCCTTCAGAAATCATTCTAATATTATGATTTGCTGTTCAAGAAATGTTTGTAGTAATAATTTATTAATAATGATTTTTTCAATTATCAATAATTATTATTAAATCAATAGTTTAAAAAGTTGAGTACATTTTTTTTCAGGATTCTTTACTGAGTAAAGAGATCCAAAGAACAGAATTAATCTGAAATAAAAAGCTTTTGTAACATTATACCATTCAAAAGCTTGGAGTCAGTATATATATATTTTTGGGAAAGAAATTATAGAAATTAATACTTTTATTTAACAAGGATGCTTTAAATGGATCAAAAGTGATAATAAAGACATTTATAATGTTACAAAAGGTTTCTATTTCAGATAAATGTTGTTCTTCTGAACTTTCTATTCATCAAAGAAACTTTTATGACAAAGTTTTTATATTGTCTGAATAAAACCAAGCATCTACTAAAACTTATTTTTCAATGTAATCTTCATACAACACACACACACACAGAATTCTGTTTTCATAAAATAAAAATCAACCACTGGATCATAAAATTGCCCAATGTTGAAGAAACTCCCTTATGCTTTGGTCTCACTCCAAGAACATAAAGTCAGTCCAAAATATGAGATAAGAAAAGTAAAATTTCAAATTATAATGAACGATTTTGGAAGCAGAGGTTATGCAGATGGCTCAGCTCAAACTTTTCTCACCAGTGAGAACACAAATACAATTCTTCATCTAAAGTGGCTCATTATAGTGCTGTTGACACTGATGTCCTTTACGGACTCTCATGTATTCTCCATTACAAGATCAAAAAAAACACTTCCATTGTAAAGTTCCACTGAAGAACAGCCTTGCTTTGCTTTTCCTTTACCTTGGTGCTTTTTTGGCTCCTCTACGGACCAACTGCAACATTTTCCATGTACAAGTACTGGGAATTTCAGAATTCAGATGTTGTTTGAATTGGAATCCCCGTGTTCTTCAATGTGACCTCTTGCTTAAATTCTAGAAGAGCTTTTGAAGGCTGCAAACTGGCTTTTGTCAGATCAAATACAAGGCTTTCATGTTTGCCACAGAGTACTTAGTGCTATATGTTTGGGGTGGTGCTGGTCATGGCCAAAGAAGAAAGGGTGGTGGTACTGATCTTGAGATTGCAGTTTGGCATGCACATCAGCTCTCCTTGCTTGAGCTTGTGTGGGCATAACACACGCTGGCACACGCCATGCAGTCTTTTTTGTGGTTGTTACGCATGTGGAAGCATTCACACATTCCTACCCTGCCTGTCCCTTTATTGCTATAAAAAGCTGTAGCAACCTGAGCCAACAAACATGGCAGGCCCTATGATATAAGCGTTTTTTTGCATTTTAACTCTTAAAGAGATAGTTCATCATTTACTTATAATTATGTTGTTACAAACCTGTGTGATTTTCTTTGTTCTGTGGAACACAAAAGATGTTTTGATGTTTTAGTGTTGTTTGAACATCGCTGGCATTCAGAATATCATCTTTTGTGTTGTGTCACAGAACAATACTGCACAATGAAACTGAAATTGATATGACTTAGTGTGGTTATCAAATCACAAAGGCTGCAATTTATTTAAATATGTACTGTGTCTTTGTTCCACACAAACTTATCTCTCCTTTTGCTCTTAAACTTGGGTCTCTTAAAGGATTAGTTCAGTTCTGAATTAAAATTTCCTGATAATTTACTCACCCCCATGTCATCCAAGATGTTCATGTCTTTCTTTCTTCAGTCGAAAAGAAATTAAGGTTTTTGAGGAAAACATTCCAGGATTTTTCTCCATATAGTGGACTTCAATGGTGGCCAACGGGTTGAAGGTCCAAATTGCAGTTTCAATACAGCTTTAAAGAGCTCTACACAATCCCAGCTGAGGAATAAGGGTCTTATCTAGCAAAACGATTGGTGATTTTCTAAAACAAAGATGTCAGACTATATTAAAATAGGAGGAGAAAATGAGATGGGGTTTTTCACCCTACTCTACCTTTTTGAACCGAAATACACAGACGAAGAACTAGGCACGTGTGACCTTTCCAGTGTGATTACATAATGCATGAAGTCATTGCATCACAGAGCTAGTGCAAGACGAGAATTTGTAGTTAACAGGAATATAATTTTTTAGTTTGTTTGTCAGTGTTTTCAGATCCTTGTCGGTGGCGCTTCCGCAATGAGGAGCGAGCGTGTGCGCATGGTTGCCAGATTGCTTAAAATAAGCAAATCAACGAGCGGAAAATGTATACTTGTAACAGCAAAGCTCTGATTGAGAGATTTGAAGTCTTGTTATCTGGCAACCACACTTGAAAGCTTGCGTAGTAGGAGTGTAAAGTAGGGTGACCACCGCACAGCATTTTCACCCCTTGTCCCGCATGTCGCATATTGAGAAAACATCCCGCGTTTTCATCAGTCTGTTTGTTTTTATTTATCATATTACGAAAACTTCCATGCGTTCTTTTGCCTTTTTAAGAAAGCGTTTTATTTCTTTGTTTTTTGCGGCGTAGTTTCCGCACAAAGAATCTGCGGACCTCATTAAGGAAAAACACGATATTCTCCATTCCTTTTAACCAATTTAAAAAATCGAGGCAGTTTTCAGACGCGACTTTCTTATTTTAATAGTTCGTTTGATGCGATTTCTATGGCGTTATTTTAATTACTACAGCGCATTATTGCAATGCGGGAGTGCATCAAAATGCGCAACCACAAATCTCTTCTCTCGCAGGTGAATTCTCTTAACTCTCAATAAAAAAGACTTTCTCTCGCTTGTGTGTGCGTGCTAGGAAACATAAATCAGCGCATATGACAACAGATAATCAGTAATCAGTGTTTACATAGCATAACTGTAGAAAGTGTACCTGTTTCAAACGTGTCCCGCATTGTCCCCTAGTGGTAGTCACCCTAGTGTAAAGGTGTGCAATCTGCAATATTATTATGTCTCCTTTTCTTTGACGAAAATAAAGAGAGGTTTTTGGTAAAGTTTTTATTTTTTAATTACATTTTAGTCTCGTCTTTTTCCGTCAATGAAATTGCATGTAGATACAGTCATAGTTTTCATTTATTGACCTTATTGTTGTCTCGTCTTCGTCTCGTCTTAGTCATGATAAAAAAGCTCGTTGACAAACATTTTTAACACTATCGCCCACTGAAGCTAAGCAGGGTTAAGCCTGGTCAGAACCGGGATGGTAGACCTCCTGGGAAAACTAGGTTGCTTGCTGCTCATCCTGTGGTCTATGTGGGTCCTAACGTCCCAGTATAGTGATGGGGACACTATACTGTCAAAAAGCACCGTCCTACAGATGAGACGTTAAACTGAGGTCCTGACTCTTTGTGGTCATTAAAAATCCCAGGATTTCTTTCGACAAGAGTAGATATGTGACCTCAGCATCCTGGCCAAATTTGCCCATTGGCCTCTGACAATCATGGCCTCTTATCAAACTCAATGTCTACTGATTGGCTTCATCACTCTGTCTCCTCTTCACCAATAAGCTGGTTTGTGTTTGGCGTTCTGGGGCGCTATGGCTGCTGTCGCATCGTCCAAGTGGATGCTGCACACTGGTGGTGGACGAGAGATACCCCCCTCAAAACGTAGAGCCCTTTGAGTGCTTAGAAAAGCAGAAAAACACTATATAAATGTAATGAATACTTATATCTTTTTTTTCCCTAAGCAGCCTTACATGTTGAAACAGACAGACATTGCAGTGGGTAAATGAAGACAGATTTGACATTTTTTGTGTAAACTATCCCTTTAAGTGCTTTTAAATGATACATCCATCTGGGCGATAGACTTTTTGCTCTGTTTGCTATTCTTTTCATGTCCTACTATTTACAATCCTTTTGATCTAGATAGCCGCATTCTTGTTGTGTTTCCTATATATAGAGCAAGATTCGCAAGTCTCGCACTCATCTTGACATCTTGGCAATGCAGAGTCGCTCTAAACCAGTGCCAAGTTCCTCACCATTTCCCACGCCAGTCCTGCCAGGAGCTCCGGGACTCATTGCTCTAATCTTGCCATCCATGCGTGCCATCAAACAGACCACTTTCCCCAGTCCAGCCATCCGTGGCCACGATCAGAATGCCAGTCCCTGGGCCTGTGGACGTGCCCTCCGGAGTTCCGCCTGCAGCTCCATTGTCAGAGACATTAATTTGCCGCTTGGGCCCGGTTCCACCGATGTCTCCATTACACACATGCCACAAGGAACCATTCAGTGTTCGTATAGAGCTTTCTGAGTAATTATATTTGATTAGGTAGAGCTGTTCTCATTGAGAACGTCTGTTGCTATTGCTTTCAATTCACCATCAATCTTCTCAAATCGCTAGGAATATGTTGGCTGAAGACACCCTACCAAAGCACATTTAGGCGTTTGCATGTGTCAGTAAAGGTCAATGAAATGCTTATTTAAGTCGAAGTTGTTTTGGATGTGTTTTAGACAGCTCTCTCAACAGTCTCTAATATACGGTATAGTTAGTGTTTTAACAACCCTACAAACCGACAGAAAGGAAATCTGATGTAATCATAAGTGTCTAGGGATAGTCTTGCAAAAACCACCAGCTTTTCGAGCAAAATAGAATGTCCGTTTTTAATCACAAAGGTTGCAATTCAGACCTGGCAGGATGGCGTTGACTTTTCGAGGCTCTTAAATACAGACCATCAGTGGCGCACTGCACAGTTAGCTTCAGAAGATGACAGACACGAGAGACGCTACAAATAACGTCCAATGGCTACTGAGTAATAAGTCTGCACTTTTGCCACAGGATCTTTCTAGAAGCCAAAAAGTGCTGTTACATGCTGTTTATTGAGGGCTGTTTGTTGTGTTTGTATTGTAGCTAGCACAAACAAGCATTGCCTGAGGAAAGTTGAGTGTTTGAAGTTTCAATAAGTTGTATATTAATATATATTTGAAATAGTATGTTGATGTACACTACCAGTCAAAAGTTTTTGAACAGTAAGATGTTTAATGTTTTTTAAAGACTTTTCTGCTCACCAAGCCAGCATTTATTTAATCAAAACTACAGCAAAACAGTACAATTTTGAAATATTTTTACTATTTAAAACATTTTTTTCTTTTAATATATTTTAATATATATTCAAATAGATCAAATCTAAATTTTCAATCATTATTCCAGTTTCCACATTATCCTTCAGAAAGCATTCTAATATGCTGATCTGCTGTTCAAGAAACATTTATTATTATTAATATTAGCAATATTTAAAACAGCTGAGTAATTTTTTTCAGGATTCTTTGATGAATAGAAAGATCCAAAAAAATAAGCTTATGTAACATTATACATTATACCATTCAAAGGCTTGGAGTTCGTATAATTTTTTTAGGAAAGAAATTGTAGAAATAATACTTTTATTTAGCAAGGATGCTTTAAATTGGTGACATTTATGTTAAAAAAGATTTCTATTTCAGATAAATACTGTACTTTTTATTCTTCAAAGGAACTTGAAACAATTCTAATAATAATACCTGTATTTTAAGCAGCAAATCAGAATATTAGAATGATTTCTGAAGGATCATGTAATGTATTGATACTAAAAATTCAGCTTTGAAATCACAGGAATAAATTACATTTTAAAAATTATTCAAATAGAAAACAGTCATTTTAATTGTAAATATGTTTCAGAATTTTATTGGTTTTGCTGTACTTTGGATCAAATAAATGCAGGCTTGGTGAGCAGAAGAGACTTCTTTAAAAAACATTACAAATCTTAAATTATTATAAAAATAATGGTATATTTTAATTTTGACTTGACAAAGTGGTGATATGTAAGTGTGTGTGTTGTTTACATACTTTTTTGTTAGTCTTTCCATTAATGTCATTATAGTGTTCATTCTGACTGATTTGCAAATGTGGAACGTATGCAAACAAAAGAGGCGGGATTTATAAACCAATCACAGCTGATCCTAACCAGACATATTCAATCATATCGCAATGGAGGCATTGCCTCCTCTCACTTGACTTTCCCCGAATTCATTATCAGTTACCCCCCCAACAAACTCACTGCATGCTTTAGGGGGTCTGTTAAAACTTAGTGGTTCAGGGGAGGCGAGAGGAACAAGGACTCCCTTTGTAACTTTGGACAGTTTCATAGACTTTTTAATGTCATGTTTTGTAATATTTGGGTTGTTTTATTTTTGTTCTACAGTTTTTCTTCTCATCTAATTTTTTCCCTTGCCTCTGACAGAAATATTAATATTACTGTACATAAATATTACAATATTTTTGTCTGCTTTTCTGGTTTTGATCTAATTTGCCAAATTTGCGTTGTTTTGATCTAATATTCCACACAGAACAGTCAAACTCTGAGTTAAAATGTCTTGCAGATATTACAGAAATATAGCATTTCATTTTTATCTAATGAAACAGCAGCAAAATCCTCAGTGTTTTTATAGCGAGGTCCTTTTGGCCTCAGCTGTATCAATAACACTACATCTTATTGCACGTGTGCGGACTGGTCTTGTGTTTACAAGGCCAAAATCATTTTTACAAACAGACCACTTAACATAACCAGATGAAAAAGGGCTGAAAAGCCAGACTTGCATATACTTGTTTAAAAAGCAAATCTAGCTCAGCCTTTCGGGGTTTTGGGCCTTCCTTAGTGGTTTCTCTGAAGGTGCGGCCAGAGGCATGGCAATGATGATGCAAGTCTGTCATTAAGGAAAAGACAGGCTGGCTTCAAATGCCACAGCTTTTGGTCCTCACAGATATTCCTAAATAGGCATCCATTTCTGTGGAACAAATCTTGCTCAGCAGTGCACATGTGGAGAGTTTGGTAATATGAACTCGGAGCCCCCTGGCTGTAGCATTTGTTTTGTAGAGTTCAGGGTCAGGGTAAATGTCAGGGGTCACGGCAGCAAAGTAGCAGGCTTGCTCTGTTGGCTGTACGCCACACTGTGGTGTGATTCAGCCGTGGCCCTTTGTGACCTTTCCTTGGCTTTGCTTGTATTACAGACTTCCTCACCATAACAAACAGTGAGTTGGGAATAGAGCTGTATGAGCAGCTACATAAAGCCTTTTAGTCATCTAAGATATATGGAACGGAAATATGGGGATTTATTTAAGCTTTTCCAAACAATCTTTTAATAATACAGCTGCAGAGGCTTAGTTGAATAAAGATTAATTATTGAAATGAATGCAAAGTATATACGTTTCTTATTACTTTAGTAGTGCTTGTAGTGATTTTACATACAGTACAGCTGAGGTCAAAAGTTTACATACACCTTGCAGAATCTGCAAAATGTTAATTATTTTACCAAAATAAGAGGAATCATACAAATACATGTTACTTTTTGTTCAGTACTGACCTGAATAAGATATTTCACGTAAAGTAGTCATATATAAAAATGTTCAAAAGTTTACATACACTTGATACTTAATAGACCAATTTCGAGCAGACGTCACAGTGACGTAATTTGCAGCTGCGCCCGCATAGTGGTTGCAGAAAAACACTGGTAGCGAGTGGAGGTAAACGGGTAAACTCCGTGGAATAAGAGAAAAAAAAATATTTTTGTGCCTTTTGGTGTCAAAATCGGAATGCAAATAATTTTTATACAATACTGTAGTCAAAGACGCCATTTGAAGCTAAACGCAGACGTTTAAACGGACATACTATGGATGAAAACTGCTATGATTACTTTTAAAGCATACATTTGATTTAAACAGTAGGTCTACATAATATTCACATATGCTGATCATAGGGGATGTACTGTATTAGCCCTACAGTTACAGCATGAAATATTATTTAAACCTATTACTATTAACTTTTTAACATAACCTTTTTTTTTATTTTATCTCACAATTCTGATTTTTGTTTCTGACAAATGCAAGTTTATATCTCCTAATTCGGACTTTATAACTCGATTTAACAGAACTAGTGAGTTTGTTAATTCTGAGGGAAAAAAGCAGTAGTGTGGGATATGAACTCTGAGCCGAGGGGAAAAGAGAAAATGATGACTTGTTTTTCCTCTAGAGCTGTGGGATATAATCTCGGAATTGTGAAAATAAAGTCAGAATTTTGAAATATAAAATTAAATTTACCTTTTTTATTCTTTTATTCCATGGTTCCATAGACTGCCACTTGAACCGCCCA
>JAHKKF010470343.1:0-24833 GCA_019740295.1 Labeo calbasu | reverse complement strand
GCATTTTGTATGATCCCTCTTATTTTGGTAAAATAATTAACATTTTGCAGATTCTGCAAGGTGTATGTAAACTTTTGACTTCAACTGTATGTAGGCTCATGCAGTTGTATTAAACTTTTTTTAACCTTTCAATATATCAAAAAATCATGGAAAAGGAAATGTATCTTGGTTTCCACAAACACATTAAGCAGCACAACTGTTTTCAACATTTAAAATAATTAAAAATGTGACCTGTGCAGGAAAAATGAATCACAATGAGCAAATTTTCAAAATTAGTTTTATCTTCATTAAAAAAAACCTTCAAAATTATGTATGATTTGTTGTAATTGACCAAAAATGACTGAGCTACACCTGCTTTAAGTTGATAGAGTCAGCAAAGTCAAATTTGAGAGAATTTTATCTGTTAATTAAAATTAGAATGAAGATGCAAATAAACAGTAGAACAAATTAAATTGTACATGATTTTTTTCATCTTACATCTAAATAGAAGCATTCAAGTAAGAAAAACAAGTAAGCTAATCAAATGTAAAAATCACTCTAGTGTATTCATTACAAATAGATAGAATATAATAAAACAAAAGCTGTTCAATCAAGAGCAGTAAGTAGTTCCCTCTTTATTGTTAGATTAAAAATAATGAGACATACAGCCTGTATATATATATACATTAAAACCTACTGTAATGCACGGGTCTAATATAGCGTTATACTTCAGATGCTTTTCCCCAACAGTTAAACAAATGTTCACTTAAGACATAACAGATTATGTTTGCATGAGTACTCGCCAAGACAGATTTTGTGAAATTCTGTGTATATCAGGTTTGTGCGCTGTCAAATAAAGCTAATTTTAGATGTTTAATTACTATTCGGAGCATTGTGAATGCTAGACAAGGTCTTAATTTTTTTACATGTAGGTCAAAATTAGCCTGTGCACATTCAGACTCTTGCCAGCACAGGTCACAAATGTTTCTTGAACAGCAAAATGGTATATTAGAATAATTTTTGAAGTATCATATGACACTGAAGACTGAAGTAATGTCTGCTGGAAGTTCAGTTTTGCCTCACAGGAATAAATTACATTTTAAAATTCAAATAGTAAATTTTAAATTGTAATAATATTTTTTTCTTCCATCTTGGAGACTTCTTTCTAAAACAATCATACCGAGCCCAAACTTCTGAATTATATTGTTTATTTATTATATATGGCAAAAATATTCTTCTTTTGCATTTGTTTGGTCTGCCTTAACACTTTTAGTACATGAAACACATGATGCACTGTGTATTAACTCACTTGTTTAACACGACACAAATATTTGAAACGGACTTAGCGTTGAGCAGCCATTTTGTGCTACGCCAAGGAGAAACAGTGAAAGGAATTAGAATAATTTTACCTGGCAGGCTCAAGGCCTATTGGGAGAAGGCTTGCATTTAAATGAGTCGCCCCTTCCTGCTCCCCTGTCCCAGTGTGCTTGGGCCTGCTCTCAGTACCCACCGTGACCAAAGGGAGGGAGGTGAGATGGGGAAGGAGAAGGGGAGAGAGAAAAGGGGCGAGCGCAGTGAAGCAGCAAGCCTAATTAGACTGCACACTCAGCGGGAAAGCAGTGAAATTAACCAAACGACATCTCGCTCCATCCATTTCTCCGCCCCTTCTGCACAATTTATTTATTTCTTCTGGAGATAAATCTCCGCCGCATTTTAAAACTCTCCGCCGCTGCTATTTTTTCATCTTATGTATAAATCACGTGTTATAATGCACGGCGCAGAAGCTCGGGAACTCCTCCGGGTATTTGCCGCATTCGAAATCAAGAAATCCTACATCTCGCGAGCCGAGCTTGTCACTCATCTAAATGGGTTTTACTGAATCAATTCTCCTCTAGTAAGCACATGGGTCTCATCTTTAGAACTGAACCAACAATGGCTCAGTGTTCAATATTTCATATTGTCACAGGAATTGGGGCAAAATGTGCTTGAATTCCCCCAGCAGGCTCGAGGGAAGGGCGGTGCTGTCAGTAAACTGATGGAAAGTATGGCTGCTGATGAGGACTTCGAGCCCAACCAGGACAGCAGCTTCTCCGAGGACGAGAATCCCCCTGTGAGCGCTCAGCCCGAAAGGCCCTGCACCCCCGGTGAGACGCTTTCACGTTCCCTCTTGTCAGCAAGGCCGCAGAGCTCTTTCCCTTCATCGCTCCCCCGTTTTTAATTGCTGTTTTACGACTAAATCAGACTTCATTTTCTTGTCCTTGCATGCAATTAAAAGTGAATGTCTTTTGAATGACGTGAGGGAGAGATCATTTCACAGCCTATCTTATCTTAATCCGGCATTAAAAATCAGAAAATTGATTCGGCCTGATTGCATTCATACGTTAATGGGACGAGCTGAGAGTTACTGCACGCGTTAGCTTCGCTTTAAAACCTTCTGAGCTGCTCACTACCTACATTGATAGTATCAACCATCATGAAACTTCGCAAGTAACCGTTTGGTCACAGTTGTTCACAATTGATTTCAGTAGAGCTGTGCTACACTCTTATAAGCACAGAAATACACGGCACATCAATTTTGGGGATAGTATTACCTTTTTATTATTTAACTTAATTTATTTTAATTGATAGATTTTTTTTTTTCTTTATTAACCTTGTAGAAATGCATTCTGGGATTTACTTCACAATTAATACATGCAATTCTGTCTTAGAATTTGGCTAAAATGCAGCATCTTGGAGAGCAGTGTAATTAAGGTACCTTTGGGAACAGTTTTCACATTAAAAAGCTGCATCCATAAGCAGCGCCGTCGGTTTTGGAAGCTATTTTCTCTAGCATTTGCAGTTATAAGAAGGTGATGAGATGTCTCAGGTTTTATTTAGTAGCACAAGTTTCAGCATGTCTCTCTTCTCATCTCCCTCTGTTGTGTTTTTTTATTTTTTCACCCCCAGCCCCTCGGAACTGTGTCATTAACAAAGATGAACTGCAGGATGGATTACGGGTCCTCATCCCTATGGATGACAAACTCCTGTATGCCGGCCACGTCAGCACGGTTCACTCTCCTGACATGTAAGAGACCCCCTGCCCGAGCTGTTTTGATTCTCTTTATACCCTCTGCTGTGTCTTCCTTGCTGTTTGTCCGTGCAAAAATCACTTATAGGCTGCAGTAGCTGTGTTATAGAAAAATATATGCATAATATTGTGTAAATTGCAAAGGGGAAATACCGAAAACTGCTTGCAAACTTTCATTTAAAATAACATTTCAACAAAATCGTACGCAAACTGTTCTATGAATGGTCAAATAGAGTCAAAAAAGCGTATATTTCACGTTGGTCCAGCCAATGCACATGTGCATTCCCAAATATGTGTTTCAGGACATTGACTGTTTCTATGGGAACCTGCAATTTGCAACAGAGCTGCAGTGACGCGATTATATTACAAATGGCAATTAGCTATTTTTTTATTAGAAAGTGGGATTTATTATGCCTTACATTCTTCATAACAAGAGCATATCTTTGTGAGTGTTGGGGGTGACACATTACAAGTAACGTGAGTTACATAATCAGATTATTTTTCCAAGTAACTAGTAAAGTAACGCATTACTTTTTTAATTTACAAGAAAATATCTGAGTTACTTTGTTTTCCCATTCATTGACTGACAAGTCTCCCATCCCCATATTGAGAGAAATCAGGAGTAAGTGCTGAGGCGTTGTGTGCACTGTGAAAACTTTGTTACTGTAGTTCTAGGCTAAATGTGGCCATGCATTATTCATCTCACAGAATCAGTATTCCTCAAAATGAATAAAAACAGAGAAATGTAAACTCAGAATATGATGCAAACCTGCACTAATTAAATACGTTAACACAAATATCCTTTATGCAGTTAATACCATTTTATTAACCGATGTCTTTGCTGTTGACCTTTGATGATCCAGTTCAACCATACTAATACGTAAAAATTACTTTAGATAAACTAACATTTGTGTTTCTTTTTTTTTTATTGCTGAAGTGTGTTAAACTTTCTTCTCTTGTGTTTTACTGTACAGACATTAATTTAACTTTTCCTTCAGGCTGAGGCTTATTCATTGTACTTTTGGTATGAAAAGGCTTTTACTTCTGCCAAAAATAGAACTTTTTATATTAAAAACAAACAAGCAAGCCCTGCCCAGATTTAACGCAAAAGTAATGTGACGCATTACTTTCCATAAAATAACTAATGTAATTAGTTACTTTTTAAGGTAGTAATGCAATATTATAAAGCATTACTTTTAAAAGTAACTTTTCCCAACACTGGTTCTTGTCAAAGGTACCTTAAAGGGAGAGTTCACCCAAAAAATGAAAATTCTGTCATTAATTACTCACCCTCATGCTGTTCCAAAGAACTTTGTTCATCTTCAGAACACAAATTAAGATATTTCTGATGAAATCAGAGAGCTTTGCATAGACAGCAACACAGCTTAATGTTCAAGGCCAGAAAAGGTAGTAAGAATATAGTTTAAATAGTCCAAGTGTGTGTTGTTCAACATTTTATGAAGCTACGAGAATACTTTTTGACTGAGATGAAAGATAAATTGTTGAAAAAAAGTCATTGGGCTAAATATAGGAGTAAATTCGGAGTATTTTGCACGTAAAACAGACCTTCCCGAAAACTCTCCTCCGGATTGACAAATGCTTCGCAAACATCCGATTTGATAGTTAAACGTGTTTGTTAATGAATTCCAATCATTCGCAAATACAAACAATTCGCTCATGCACGCTCATTCACAATTAGCATAATCCCCACCGATGAATTACAGCTGCGCAAATTGCGTGTGCAGGAACACAGTGGAATATTCTGGTCTACTTTCTCAAGTTTGGCTCTGGTATAAATGCAAAAATGACTAATAGTACGGTGGCCAAGAGAGCTCAGTGCACAGCAAAAAAAAATAAAAAAACACCTGCAAAATAAGAAAACCTCTTCTTCAGTTTGACAGCACACATGCTGCAAATACTCTCAACACTACCAAATATAAAAACATGCTGCAAATATGCACAGTCCACATTGGAAATGTTTAAGGAAACCGCAAAAACTGAAGTGTTGAACCTGGCTGGGACATGCTTGGCATCCTCTAAAAAGTGCAATTTCTGTTTATTTTGACATCCTGATCATGCGATTTCTTAGCTTAAAGATATTTATATATATTATTAGCCTAAATAAGCTGATGAAATACACAATTATTGTAACTGTAAACATTATTTAAGCTGGCTAATTTTACAACTTCCCTTACAAAAATTAAGTATGGTTTTACTATTAAAATAAACAAATAGCATATTTTATTATATTAAATAAATACAAATAAAAAATGGTTACTATAGTCAAACCATGGTAAATAAAAAAAACTCATTTACCATATTTTAACCATTATATGTACACAAATGATAATCAGTGTGGAAAAAAAACAACAATATGGTTACTACTCTTTTACTATAATAAAACCATGGTTAATTTTCATAAGTGTTGTTTAGTTTTCCACTCTTGTGATGTGTGCTTGCAGCAAGTTTTTGTGTTTGTTTGTGTTGCGAGTATTTGCAGCACTTGTGCTGTCAAACTGATGAAGATGTTTTCTTAATTTGCTGGTGTTTTTCTATTTGCACATGTTTTTTTTTAAATTGCAGCGCATTCAGCCATATGCCGAACACAAAATGTTTTCCTTACCATTTATATGTGGTAGGGAGCAGCACTACATGTCTTTCATACCAACTTACATTTTAAAAATACAAACTTTTTCATGAATTAGAAAGTTTGCATCAGAATGGCTTTTACACACAAATTTGTTCTGCTCATGTTTCATGAATGAGGCCCGTTTATTTTGCTTCATAACATTATGGTTGAACCACTGATGTCACTTGATTGGACTATTTTAACAAAGTCCTTACTACCTTTCTGAGCCTTAAACGTGTCAGTTTGCGTTGCTGTCTATGCAGGATCAAAAAGTTTTTGCATTTCATCAAAAATATCTTCATTTGTCTTCTAAAGATGAACGAAGGTCTTACGGGTTTGGAACGACATGAGGGTTTAATGACAGAATTTTCATTTTTGGGTGAACTATCCCTTGAAGCGAAGTCAGAGAAGTTATTGCAACCCTAAAAACAAAACTTACAACAATAATGGCTATGTAAAATTACCTTAAATAGCCTAATTGAAATTTGTGGTGTTTGATGCACTTACAAATTAAAAGAAGAGGTGTTTTATTCTAAGAAAATACATAACAGTGCAAAAAAAGGTAGCATAAATCCCAGTACTTTATGTGAGGAGAAAGTTTTGTCTAGTTTTCCCTCCGAATGAAGTGTTATAATGTTTTGATTAATCTCAGAGCCGGTTGGTTTGGTTCAAGGCTTCGAAGCAAGGCCACTAAAAAAAGTTGGCGTTCATTCCTGTGCCCTATTTAGCTGAAGCTCCCTGGCCATTTACAGACTTTTACTTCAGCCACTTAGTGTTACAGGGAGTGAAATATATTGCCAAGTTTTTCCTATTGTAAGGTCCTCCATGGAAAAATTTGGAAGTGCAACGTTTTGTTTGGTCAGGAAACAGAAGGGGTGTGAAGTGTCTTGAGGGAGGCAATGACAGAAATGGGCAGTTTTGTTTTGTTTAGACTTTGTATGCTCTCTGTAGTCTCCCATGGCCTATTATCCACTTGGATGAACAAGTTTTAGTCTATTGAGGGGTGAGAGAGTTCCTCTCAAAGTCATCCCTATAAAGGATAATCTCATTTGGTGAAAAATGTCAAACTGGTGCAGCATCTGGTCGGGGGATCTTTAATGAGAGGGGCTCTGTTGCGTTTCTGCCCTCTGTGAAATGCGTTGTCCTCCATTTTAGTTTCATTAGAGCAACAGCCCACCGTTGCTCAATGACCGCGTTTAGCATGCAGCACAGAAACACGTCTTCCTCTTATCAGTCCGAAAGCGAGAAGCAGCCATCATTCAGACGCCCATCACAATCCCTTCTCCCAAATTCCAGCGAAGCAAAGGTCAGGCAATGTGTTGAAAATCTGGATGCCAGTTCATAAACGTGCATTCCCAAATTAAGGTGATGCTTCATCTGTTCATTTGCAGCACATTTGCGTGCCATAATGAGATGTGTTTGTCACATTTTGGCAGTGAAATATCTCTCCCTCTATCGCTCGCTCTGCATGTGTGTCTTGTACTAAAAATAGCAGTTCCAGCCAAGGAAAGGGAAGGTGCCTTTGTGCAGGACTGTGTTACCGCGGCTCTTCAAAGCCGGTAGTTCGGTGTGACGGTGAGAACTGTTTGTGAGAGAATTTAATATGATGAGAACAGGCGCTAGTGTGGAGGGCTTGACTGCAACAGATCGCTTGTTGTCCACCCTGCCCTCTGGAAATTTAATTCTGTGACTGCTTGTGCTACACAACACCTTAAACGCATCCAGAGATTGAAAATCCGTGCTCGGGTACTCAGATGTTTATATGCCGCCGTCGATGCTGTTTATATGCCTCGCCTGTCTTCATTAAAGCAGCCTGGGCTTCTGCAGGCATGAACATACTTGCAGTACATGAGAGCGTACTGGTTAATTGTGCAGTCAATAACTCACACAGCCGGTGTCGAATTGGAACTGAAATCTAGGGTAAGGAAAAGTGTCTGTTCTCAGCCTGAGCCTCGGCTTTCATGAAGCCTTTGTGTTCGGCTCAGAAAAGTCCTTTGGCAAAGCCATTGTCACACTTTCCAACGTGAAGACCATGCTAATGGCACAGGCCCATTATTTATGGCTAATGGCAAACTAATTGAAGCTTTCACTCCATCCTTCACTGCCTCGCCATTTTTTTCTTCTGTTGTATGTTTAATTATGTTTTAGAGATGTGGTTTTATGTCAAGAGAGGAAGGAATGTGATTTTTCACAGCTGAAATTCTCCATCTCGTGCTGTTCCGACAATAATCAAAGATTTCTGAATGTCATCTCAGAGAAAAATGTAATATAGCAAATTGCATTTTATGCCTCTACACGTAACTATTCTCTTTTGAGCAGCTTTCTCCATTGACATGTAAATAGTCATTTTTTAAACCTGTTTTTATGCCGTTCTGCTGAAATGCTGAAGTATTTATTTATATGAAGTGATGTTTGAGTATGCGTGTGAATCATCAAGTACAGTTTTAAGATATTCAACACCAAAACAAACCCACACGGAAAGGCTGCTTCCCAAATAAATAAAACAATGGATGTGAAAAAGTGATCTGAGCTGAAATGTGAGCTTGGACCACAAAACCAGTCATAAGGGTAAATTTGAGATATATACATCTGAAAGCTGAATAAATAAGCTTTCCATTGATTTATGGTTTGTTATGATAGGACAGTATTTGGCCGAGATGCAACTATTTGAAAATCTGGAATCTGAGGGTGCAAAAAATCAAAATGTTGAGAAACTCGCCTTCAAAGTTGTCCAAATGAAGTTCTTAGTAATGCATATCACTAATCGAAAATTAAGTTTTGATATACAGGGCTCTACAGTGTGACCATTTCCTATTGCGTGTAACTGTGAAAAAATATTTATTGTATCTCACGAATCCTTTCATAAAGTGTAGAGAGAGTGTAAATAATAAATTCATTGATTATAATGGAACTTTGTGAGATTGCGATGAATTAAGATAAGTGACAGCTTTTAATGATTTCTAAAACAGTATTACCTGATTTTGCTTGATTTTTGCTAATTTCGTTGTCAAAAATAGTTTGAAACAAGTCACAACTGAGCCGCTTCGCATCTCCATTCAAACACAGGGTTGTTTTGTTTATGAATGAATCAAATGAACGAATGATTCAGTAATTAAATCAGTGACTTGTCGCCACCTACTGCCAGGTTTAGTTTCGTTTTTAAAGTGTCTATTTAGTTATTTAAGTCATTTAATATTTCTGTGTTCAAAATTTTATATTAAAAACATTAATCTCAACATGAATTTAAGAATTTAATTGCACTCATGCCACCTCTGAGCCTCATTAAACATCTGACAATACAGCTACAAGGGTTTTTACAAAGAGCTCAAATATCAATTTACAATATCACCTTGTAATAGGAAGGCTAATTTTTTATTTTTTTGTTTCTTTATTATTGACCAATAATCTAATCAATTAGAAGGTGCTCCTGAATTTTTTGCTGTGATCCTAAATGTTTAAGTTAGGAACACAAGTGCTCCTAAAAAGAAAAGTTTATGTAGAGCCCTGTTGTATTAATGCTAGGAAAGTTACAAAATATCTTCATGGAACATGATCTTTACGTAATATCCTAATGATTTTTGGCATAAAAGAAAAATCGATAATTTTGACGCATACAATGTATGTTTGGCTATTGCTACAAATATACCCGTGGTACTTATGACTGGTTTATGACAATAATAAACATTGTCATAAATGTTTAGTATTATGTGAGAACAAAGAGACTGTTGTTATTTAGGAAAACCAGTTTCTTGGAAATCTTATACATTTTTGCGGTTGTTATACAAAGTATGTTTGACTGCAGAATTCTGTGATTGACCAATCAAAATTGACAATTATAAATGACTCCATAAAGGCCTTAAATATCAAATACCTTCCATTCCACTTAACAAACAAAAACAATTTACAGCGACGCTCCTCATGTCCCAAGCCCACAACAGGATCCATCCACAGACACGACAGATATTTAACCCTGCGTGTCCGGTCAGTCTTTCTTCCCCTGACGCAGCTGGTGTGAATTTATCCCAGGCTTTGCAGACAGAACCAATCAGGTTTGGTCAGCAGAGTCCTCCCCCTCAGGCCAGATCCTGGAGGAAGTGATCTGGGGGACGCTGTCCCACATCACCTCCCAGGCCCATGTCACAGTAATAAGGCTGCCACTCGGTGATGGACACCTCTGAAGCCTGGCTCTGGGTCCATGCTTGAACTGCAGGCACCCTCATGAATCCAAATGAAAAAAGGCCAAACATCCAACTGTCACTGCCTTTTTTTGTGTGTGTGTAGACGTCACACATGCAGCTGCATGTATGCACCCGATCTGATTTATAACGCTCGTGTGCTTGCATGGAATAATAGACAGTGACCTGCACTTTGCGAAACCGGTCACTGTTGTTTCCCTCTTTCTCAGACAACCAATAAAAGGCCAAAAGCTTCCTTTGTATTTAACAGTATTGATGCATGTTTGCATGTTGGTTCACTTTGGCAGTGGGAACTAATTTAGCTGGAAGTGGGTGTTGCAGATTTTTCAAAGGTAAAAACTGCCAACTTCCAGAAATAATAGTCCAATAATATTCCCAATCTGGAGAGAGAAACCTATGTTTGGATTGTGGTCCGCCTACACACTGACTTAGCCTGGCCTGCCTCTTTTTATTCCTTTTTTCCATTTGCGTCAGAGCCTGTTTTGGCTCTCACATGTGATGTCAAGAAACTGACTTATCTTACATATCCCCACTGCTCTGACTTTTTGACAGTAAAGACAATAAAAGGCGCCTCAAAAGGATAAATTTATCTGGCTTGGAATTCCAAAGAAGTAAAATAAAAAGGGGGCAAGCCCCTCCAAATTGTATCCCTAAGGTTGAGCTTGAATAAGGGAGGGAGGTTGGAGAGAAAGCCAAGCTCCTTTGGGCATTGTGAATAAAGGCCGGTTCAAAGCTCAGTGTGTTTCTCAAAAGAGCCCTGTCTTCAGGCTCTTGGGCTGCTGAGTCTTTTGGTTTAGCCCCTCTGCATCTACCCTCTACAGCCTACTACATTATATTTTTAGACAAAACCATTATGCACTGGCTACAGACTGCTTCCTCATGTGTCTTCACCTATTCGACTTGACAAAAGTGACCCTATTCACTGTAATACTGCACATCTGTGCATGTCATTCCAAAGAATAAAAACGATGGTCTTCTTAATCTTTCATCGCATTGTAATAACTTTCTTGACTTTCACATCTTGCTGATATATGCAAGCTGTTAGTTAATGTTAACCAATAGCCATATAGCTCTACAGCCATTATTTTTGTCTGTTGTTGTAGTTAATGCAGCCTTTGTAAAAACGTAGTAACATTTAAGGTCTGCATTAAATGAAACTTTACCTATCACCTTCAGGGCTGGTCGATATGGCAACAAATTTAAATCTCGGTTCATTTTTTTAGAATGTTTGACCGATTCTCTGTTTGTTTGTTTTGTTTGTTTTTACATTTTTTTTTTTTTTTTTTTAACTAGTCAACTTGAAAATGATTCATGTAACTTTATTAACTCTCTGGTTAAAGAAAATGATATTACGGTGCGCCATACATGAGGTTGTCAACATGATGTAAATGTTAAACAAATCACTTGTTAAATATCTTTGCAGAAAAGATGCGTGAACTACAACTACATCTTTTACAAACTTGTGTTATACATATTATATGCTCAGAAATAATACGAAGAAAATGCTTTCAAAAAATTTCAAAAGGCATTTCAAATTCAAAATGCCTGAGCACCAGTAGACTATTATTGTTCTATAAATGTTATAAACTATAAAAACAATGAACAGCAGCTTTCAGCCTGTCATCACGATGCAAACGTGAAATATCAGACATACAGTAGTAGTTCTTCACAGGTTATTTTATTCGATTGCACTGCTTTTCCATTGGTTTTTCTGTGTAAACATGGATGCGTTTGACTGTTGCGCTTGCGTCTCTTGTAGCGTCTCATGCATGAAACGGCATTCTTAAAATGCGATACTCAAGTTAAAAGAAGTTCAGCTCCCATCATCTGGCCTTTTATCCTATTCCACTGTCTGTGTCGCATCTTTGTCAACACAAAAGCGCATTCTGTGTGAATGGCGCCTAGCGATATATAATACACGTGAGCGGTTAATCACGGGCGCCAACATGCGATTGGGTCGTTCTTTTCTCTTTACGTTATCATAGGCTTAATTCTAATTCTAACATTTGTTAATATTTCTTTTCAAAATCGTGATTTCTAAAAAATAAAATCGTGGCAAACCGTTAAACTCAAATTAAATGATAAAATCAGAAAAATCTTAAAATGCATGTTATTGGTCTACGATTAGATGCGATTGATTATAAATAACATACTTCTCTCTGTTGCCATATACAGGACTTCTAACATCTAGTCTGTTAAAACCCGCCCACTTTCATGAAATTCACTGCAAGCTTGCATTCAGATCTGACTCAGTATATTCAACAAACAATGCATAGAATCTAATAGAATAGAAGTCCCCTAACCTTCATTATTTTGATTTATTTTAATGCTTTGTTGCACTCGCATGCACTTCAAAATACAACACTACTTGCTGTAATTTGCATTTTCAATTTAAAGGACACTTATTATTTTTAGATGTAATGTAAATCTCAGGTGTCCCCAGAATGTGTCTGTAAAGTTTCAGCTCAAAATACACCACAGATCATTTATTGTATCGTTTTGAAAAATGCCTATCTTGAGTGGAAGCGGAAATGCTGTTTCATGCATGTCTCTTTAAATGCAAATGAGCTGCTGCTCCCCGCCCCCTTTTCCAGAAAAGGACTGTGCCTTTACAGCTCGTACCTTAGATACTCTGCAAAAAAAATCGTGGGTGGAAACGTGCAGATTAAGGGGTGGTAATATTGTAATAAGATCTTCCTACGTCACAGGAAGAACGAAATCTAACCGGCTCGTTTTTCCAAATGCTTGCAGAGAAAGGCTTAGCAAAACAAAGTTTCTAGCTTGTCCTTTTTCACTGTTTTTTGGTTGGTAGATGCACCAGGGACCTTATTATAGCACTTAAACAGAAAAAGTCAGATTTTTATGTTATGTCCTATTTAATTCCAGAAAACATTTCATATAAAAATGATAGCAGCTGGGTTTCAGAAATGGATTAGTCCTTCTAGAATCATCTGAAAACTCTTTTCCATAATGGAACAATCACTTTTCATCATCAAATAAATTCCTGGCTTACATTTCTGTTTGTTCCCATTGAATATCTGGATGTGTTCTGATATACGTTACAATAAGGAAGCAATTTAATGTTAATATTTATATGATAACAAGATGTATATTCCCTAGATTTTTGTTTTTGACTCATGACTGTGTCCTGTCTTGCAGATACAGCGTGGTGGTGGAGGGCGAGAGGGGGAACAGGCCACATATCTACTGCCTGGAGCAGCTGCTACAGGAGGCGGTCAGTACGCCACACTGCCCTACACCGTTCGTTGACCCACATACACGTTACGGCTCACCACAACAGGCCTGTGTGTTTTACTCCGGGCACACTCCTCGGTTTCCTCTCTCCGCTAACAGGCCTGGGGCACGGTGTAATATAGAAGCTGTTTAGCACCTTCCCCTGCTATTAAGCTAAGGGCATGTTTTGCTCCAGTACCTCTGTCTGTTGGTTTAGGCACACATGCTTTCGCGGCTACCGCCTTTTCCTTCCTAATGTACCGTTGGAAGGCGGACCACTGCCAAGAGCAACCTTAGCCATTACCGCCTCTCTAAGATGGATTATATACACAAAATATACATTTCCGCGCCAGAAAATGATTCATTAGTTACTGGGCTTAGAAGATAGACGACTGCGAAGTGTCTGAATGCACACAGGTGTTGATTTAATAATCCTCTCTGATCCACACTGCCTTTGTCCTACAGATTATTGATGTGAAACCCCCCTCCGTCAGATACCTTCCCCAGGGGACCCGGATCGCAGCCTACTGGAGCCAGCAGTACCGTTGCCTCTACCCTGGCACGGTCGTCAGAGGTACGGCTTTCCTGTTCCGCTTAATTGAGCGCCTTTCACTGGCTATTACGGACTATTAACCAATGCGTTTTACTGCGTCTACGTTTCTCAAATGGAAAAATATACACAAATGTCCACTGTCCTCCGCTCAGAGACATAGTAAGAGAACCTTTCAGGGTTGTTTAATTTCCTTTAATCTAAATCTTTTAGCCAAACCCATAAGCGCTGCCAGATAAACCGAGCCGGGGAATGAAGGATGGTGTGGTTAGCTACATGCAGAGCTCTGCTCTATTATTATTTATTTTCCCTCCTGCCGAGGAAGGAGGGAGCTGGAGACTTGTCAAGAAACTCTTAAAGGGAGGTCGCTGCTACTGCCGCTGTCAGCCAATGAGAATGAAAAGGCCCTGTATGAATCCCTGCAGCCGCTGCCGCACCGCTGAGAAATATGCGGTCGCTCTTTTCGCGCAGCAGTGTTTGCTGTTTCACTCAGTGGAAACGTAAATTGAGGTGATGCGCGTTCTTTTGCGTCAGTCGTCAACCCTGTTACTTGTCCACAGGGAGCCCAGACATGGAAGACGTGGACGATTTGATTACAGTGGAGTTTGACGACGGAGACACCGGACGAATCCCGCTCTCTCACATTCGGCTGCTGCCGGCGGACTACAAGATTCAGTGTGAGTATTCAGCGAAGCAGGGAGTGAAAGCCAAGGCACGAAAGAGCGCATGAAACGTTACCTGAATGTCAAAGTTAGGTAAACATCCCATACGTGCCCTGTTTGATTTGGAGTCCATGCGCCCACTGATTTGTGTTTGGTTTTGCTCTTGAAGCTGATGATGGATTCAGTAAAAGATGTTTTTCCACTAGTTGCCAGGGGGTTGCACATGATTGAGAGCAGGACTGAGAGATTTGAAGGCTTGTGTGTAATATTTAAGAGCACTGAGTAAATATTCATGTGTTTGACTGTGAAAATGTTTGTGTATGATCATTTTTGAAATATATGAAGTTGAGAGGCACATGGAAATATGCCAGTATTTTTGTGTGTGTCAATCACAAATGTCCATATTGGGTCAGTTCATGTTTTCAAAACTGAAATAATCTGAACAGGTGCTGAACCGTCGCCTGCCCTCCTTGTGGCCAGCACCAAAAGGCGAGGAAGGAAGTGCAGTAAGGATGTACCTGATGGCAAAGAGACACCGCCTAAAAACGCAGAAGAGTCTGCTCCGAAAAGCAGGGGCCGAGGAAGAAAGCCCAAACCCAAGCCCGGTAATTTCCACTCCTTCGTTGACACTTTGACTGGTGTAGAAGAGACGTGTTTTTGTAAAAGTGGTTATTGCTTTGGTTCAAATTAAACATTAAGAAGTCAGAGCTGGTGTTACTGAAATGAGAAATGCAGTGATCTTACTAAAGTTGACTGGATTGGTGGTTTCATAGATAGTAAATCACTTTCTTTTGCTTGGAAAGAGCTTACTGTCAGAACAGGAACTGCTTTTAGCCTCCGAGCATTTTTATAGAGGTAAGTGTGTTTTTGGTCTGGCATATTAAAACCTTCCCTCCTGTGCTGCTTTCCAGAGCCTGAAGTCGCTCCAAAGGAGCATGAAAAGCCTGACACACCAACCCCGACGCAGGTCCCCGAGAGGCCCCTGTCCAGCCAGAAAAGCGGCCCACGGCCAGGTAGAAAAATTAAGCAAGTCGGCACAGCCAGCCCCTCCATCCCCGTATCTAATGAAAGCCAGAAGAAAACCACAGGAATCAAGCCCCCAGCCAAAGTGCGTTCCCAGCCCCAGTCTGTCTACTCGCCGCCGCTCTATGGAAAAGTTCTGTCTGTGGATCTCTATAATGAGCCCTCCACTTCTCTGGCCTCCTTTATATCCAACAATGAGACTGCGAGTCCCGCGGGGAAAGGAAAGCCGGTCAAACGCTTGCGAAAGCCTGAGGAGGAGGCATCTGGGTTCGGTGTGAAAACGCAACGCAAGCAACCTCAGACTGAGATCCTCATCAAACTGGACCATGAGGGAGTCATGTCACCCAAAACCAAGAAGACCAAAGCCCTCATGATGATGGAGGGCCAAAACCTGTCCAAAAGAGAGAATAAGTCTGTCATGGGAGTCAGCTACACTACGATATCATCCGCTGCTGACAAAACACTCAAAGCTAAAAGCAAAGCAGCTGAGGCAGACCCGCCTACTACCGAGAGCGTGTCCACATACAGCGTTCGTAAGCTCGGCAGCGGCAGCGAGGGTCTGATGAAGGTGAGCAACTCAGGGGAGAAAGACAAGAAAGAACTGGAGTGTCCCAACTGCAGTAGCAGCAGCAGCAGCAGCTCGGAGTCCGACGGAGAAGAGGAACAAGGAGCCTCGCAGGAAAAGAAGCCCAAACAAGACTCGACCAGCTCCAACAGCTCGCGGGCATCAAGTCCCACCTCTTCCAGCTCATCCACAAGCAGTTCCTCATCCTCAGCTGGTTCTCACTCCTCCTCCTCCTCCTCGTCATCCTCCACCACCAGTGATGAAGAATCCTCCTGTAGCTCAGATGAAGAACCAGTTGCCGCTTCTCAAACATCCCCAGCTGCAGAGCATGCACCATCTCAAGAGGAAGAAGAGGAGGAGGAGGAGGAGGACGACGACGATGAGAAGGCCAAGTCAAAAACGGAGCCTGCTGCCAACATCCATAAGCTCCAGAAGCAAGCATCTGCCACGCAGCAGCAACAGCGGCACCAGCAGCAGAAGCCCCAGAAACAACAAAAAGTGAAGCAGGGCGTCGGTCGCCCCAAAAGACGAGAGGGAATCCACCTCCCAACTACTAAGGAGCTGGCAAAAAGACAGAGGCTACCCTCCGTTGAGAACAGGCCCAAGATCTCAGCTTTCCTTCCAGCCAGACAGCTGTGGAAGTGGTTTGGAAAACCTACTCAGGTAAGCCCACAGATTTTACGATTGCATCTCTCTTTAAGTCCCACCAATGCCATTTGTACATCTCAAGTGATGTATTGCATTGTGTAAAATCCAACATATAATTCAGTTTTGACTAGAGCTGCAACAGTAAATCAATGCATTCTTTCTGGAATTAATTCTGAGCTGTTTTCAACAGCAGATGGCGCTCTAATCTAGTTTAACTGCACACTCAAATGCTCACGAAGCAGAGCGCTGAATAGCGCTTGTGCGTTGGGCATGTAATTGCACCTTGGCTCAGTATGCTTTTATGATGCAAAATTAATCGAGGGTATACCCCTTCAATCCATACTTAATTTGGTATACGTGAACGCAGGCACTCGACGTGCACTACGGAGATTTATCATTGTCCAGTGTCTGTGCTGATTCTCTTCAGAAGTTATAACCAATAAAAAAATGCCTTTGTACTCATTTAAACTAGTTGCATGTATATTTTAAACCTCACAAGCACTTATTAACATAAGTGTCTGTTGTTGCCATCTCCAGTAGTTTTGTTGTTATTGTTCTGTCTCAATGTTTTATGTTTTGACTGTGAAAACAATGGCCTAGACTAGTGTTGCCACCTTATGGACAAACTAATTAATGCAAGAAATTCAAAATCTGGCTGCACGAAAACAGTATACAAGTACTGTATACTTGAGTGTACTCATAAAAAAAGCATACTTTGGGCTTATTTCAAATGATGAAGATGGAACTTGCATTTGTTTTTCGGACAAAAATTCCTTTGTCTTGCTAAGGTTAATTTCAAAACACATAATTTAATATTATTTCTACTAATATTTCTACATTTTTTGCATAATTGGACAAAATTACAGCATGATTGGAAATGATACACACTGAAAATATTCTTCTTTGGTAACACTTTACAATAAAGTGTAATTAGTTAGCATTAGTCATGTTAGTATTAACTAACATGAACAAACAATGAGCAATACATTTATTACACTATTTATAAAGAATAAAAAATGCAGTTGTTCATGTTCACAGTGCATTAACTAATGTTAACAAACACAACTGCTGTTGAAATATTATTCATTGTTATTGATAACCACTGTAGTTAACTAATGAACCTTATTGTAAAGTATTACTGTTTCTTTTTTTATTTTTTTTATCATTTTTATCTTCATCTTGCTGGTAAACAAGTAGACTACTTTTGACCTTTTTTTAGTGGTGTAAATGTTTGGCGTTATTAAAAAAGGATGCCACAACTGTGAGAAAATACAAACACCAAACAGTTTTGTTCAAAATATTTGAAAAAAAAAAAAGCCATAGTTATTTTGAAAGGTTGCCAATTTAAATGAAGTTAATTTTAATGTGACCTTCATATAACAAAAAGAAAAAGTTCTGTTAGTTTTAATAAAAATCAACCCCTGGGACATAAAAGTGCCTGAAGAAACATTCTTTTGCTTTTCCTTGAACTTCTGACAGAGGCGAGGAATGAAAGGGAAGGCGAAGAAGCTTTTCTACAAAGCCATAATGCGTGGGAAGGAAATGATCCGTATTGGAGACTGTGCCGTGTTCCTGTCTGCTGGACGACCCAACCTCCCCTTCATTGGACACATCCAGAGCATGTGGGAGTCCTGGGGAAACAACATGGTGGTCCGTGTCAAATGGTTCTATCATCCTGAGGAAACCAACCCTGGAAAGAAACTTCATGACAAAAAGGTTACTTTCATCTCCCTTTTGCTAAACAAGAATAATGGTTTGCGGGCACCGCGTTATGACGTTAGTCCTGGAATGGTACTTGATCTTGCCTTTATCTGGGTTTGTAACTAATCAAATTTTGTTTGGCAGAACTGGGATCAAATGTCTGGCCAAAGTCTTCCTGCTGTTCTGCAGGCTTCCAACCAGAGAAAAGACTTCATGGAGGTAAGAAAAACCAATCCAGTAAATGGTTTGATCATCTGCGGCTGCGGCTGGGTGAAAACAGACTTGATGGATGCTTTCTCTGCTCTCTCTTTTCAGCGGGCCCTGTACCAGTCCTCGCACATCGACGAGAATGACGTCCAAACCATTTCTCACAAATGCCTGGTGGTCAGCCTTGAGCAATATGAGCAGATGATTAAAACCAAGAAGTACCAAGACAGCGAAGACCTCTACTACCTGGCCGGCACTTACGAACCCACCACTGGAATGATATTCAACACCGATGGGGTTCCCGTAATCTGCTGAGGATCAACAAATAAGACGCGTGGAACCAAACGAACGAGATACAAGGGCTAGACAGATGTGTTGGCTTTACCCAAAGCCCGACTAATCAGACGAGTACAGAAAACGTCCTGACAAAGACACAAGCATCCGTTGAGATCAGAGACTACTTTGACAGATGCCAAGTGTGCACATCATTTCAAACACAAAACGCTTTGGTCTGTTAACGGAGCACCTTGCTTCACCATTGTGGATGTTCAGGAATCAGTCGTAGAGTAAAAAACGCGTCTCGAAGGTCAACTGCATCTGCACCGCTGAGCCCCGTTTGCCTCAGCCATCACCGGCGCGCCTGGAATGGAGGTGACACCACTTCTGCGGGTGAGAAGAAGCAGCTTCTTTGGCCGTGGGACCAACAACGGAAAGAGTAATTAAAGCCGACAGGCCATGTCACACTTCAGCCCGAGAGTCGTCCCCGGCGCACGCGCCGCTGTCCAGTTACTACTGGTAGATCCCTGGCAGAACTTCAAGGGCTGGCTAATGAACTCAGACGGGTAAAACGATAGCAGACGTAAAGCTGCGGCCCATGTGAGAAGCACTTAAAAGAAAGGACAGGACTGCGGTCTGCGAGCCTGCAAGGACTGTTTATTAATAGGAAAGTGTGAGTCACTTTTCCACCGAGCGGCCCAGAAGATCTATCGAAGAATATTTACGTACGATCCGCGCCCCTCGAGAGCAGAAAGGTTTCTTTTTACGAGTCAAGGGCTCTACCGGGACGGAAACGGATGCAGATGACGCCCGTCATCTTGTAAATACATGCATACGAGCTATATGGACGAATATATTTTATTTTCGTGTACCATAGATTTATGTGACGGTAAATTTTTTTTAAAGCAGCAAAAGATAAAAAAAAAAAAAGCTTTAATAAACTGTGAATAATGTTAACAAATATCAGGAACTAGTTTTAGAGTACAGATCTTACTGGAATCTCAGACGCCCACTACATTGACGACGTAATGTAATGTAATCTTGATATCGAAACTACTATTACAGGACAAACGGTTTGCGGGATTCGACAGTGTTTTGAAGCCGGTTGTCCCATAATGCAGTTTTACAACAGAAAGCACTTAAATTCTGCCCTCGGTCTTACACGGGACAGACATCCCTTGACAATCCCCCTGTTCAGGTGGACGTGAAGCGCTTTGCGGGAAAACCATTTTAGTCCTCTCATTGCTTCTCAGGGTCAGTGAGAGATGGAGAATGAGAGTTTAAAAGCACCACATAATCAGGCTACGCTTGCTTATCATGTCTATTTTACTCGGCTTTCTCTTTTTTCCAGAATTATCCCCCACAGAAAGCAATTACATCTCATGCATGAAAGCACTTTCTTCGAATAAACAAATAGCAGCGGCGCAGGTGACGTTATCCGTTAGCGCTGAAAGTTGAAAGCTGAGTTGTTTTTTGCCTTTCTCATGTCTGCGTTAATTTTTTTTTTTTTCTTTTTTCTCCATCTCCAAGCCGTTTTCTGGTTCGTTCTTAATAGCCTTAACCTTGGTCCCTAAAAGCTGCCGTGCGCCGGCAGAATCAAAGTCTGAATGTTGTCTTTGAAAATGGGTCCTTCTGATTGATATTGTGCTTCGGAGAAAGTGCCATCAGTCATCGGAGGCTGTTTGGACCAGGCTATGTATTCGCTGCTTCTCTAATCAAGACCAGTCAAATGTATTTGATTTATGGCATCCTTGCATGGATGCAGAGACTAGCAAACACCTTATTTGCTTAATTGTAATTGTGGTTTGTATTTGTGCCTCATTTTTACGGTTCAAAGGAGGTATGAATGTCTTTTTGTTTCTTTTAAGGTCGGTCGCGTGTTTGATGCTGGAAGGAAACCGTTTGTGTGTATCTTTTCTTTTTTTAATAATGAAACAAAACAATTAGATGATCTGTACTGGCCTTTTCTGTCTGTAGTTGCCCAGCCAAAATTTTTTTTTTTTTTTAAACTTCGTAATTCTTTCTACCTCCCACCTTGGTTCAACGTTTCATGTTTTTGTTTGCTGTTTTCTTTTAGTGGTATTTTTACACTTGTGAAAGAAGTGTCACTGCAATCCGTTGCCTGTTTTTAATTCTTTCGCCATGGATGATGTTTATGGGATACTACTTCTTGGTTCTTTGTGTTTGGTTTTATTTTTTCCCCCGTTTTTTGAGGGAGAATCGTGAGATCAAGAAGGGTATGGACACTAGAGTACTTCCAGTCTTTGAGATTGGGAAATATTTGGCCTGCTCAGTATTTGGAAAGTTTCTTTATATTATAGAAATGTTGACACTATTGCGTACAGTATAACCGTCTGAAATGTCTATTTTTTTCGTGTACGTTTCATATTACATTGCCCAGTCTCTCTTAAAGAGATATTATCTTGTTGATATTCAATAGGTTGTATTTCTTAACATGTTTTATCATTGTATGTGTGGTGTGGAGGCTTAAAGCGATATTCAGCCTATTCCGGTTTGGACTGTTTTTCTAAGTCACCTAATTTGGTTGAGGATTTTACACATACCCAAAGCTAATTCAAATGCCAAATGATCTTCAAATGCACAGTGAATCTGAAGCAACATTAAGCAAGCTCTTACAATACAGCTCTGTGTTGAGTATTTTTGCCTGTTGTACAATTTAAGTGCCCCTCGAAACAAAAAGTTTACTCGGAGCTTGAGTCAAGCTGTAAAGCACTTTTTAGAGTATTTTTGTCTGCATGTTTTAGAGATCGCATATATGCTTCTAGGAGTACTATTAGAGCAATCAACAAAAGTATATTTTGCTTATTGTGACGTAGTGTAACGTGAACGGAGGTCGGAGTCCATCCCTTCCCCTCGGGTCGCTGCATGAGACAGTGGCCTCTGCTGGTAGCAGTCATACGGGATGAACCGCCGACGTCCTCTGCTACTCGTCCAGGGTCCGTTTGAGTGTATATTAAGATGTATAAGGTTTAACTGGCTTACTAGAAAACGATGTATAGCCGAGTAGAAGCGTTATAGAGTTCACTGTTTGCATGATTCTGTTCGACCTTTTTCTTTCGTTCTTTCTTTATGACATTCCCCCTCTCGGAACAATCGTCCTCCATGCTTAATGTGCAATACTGCTGAATTTGGATTCTGTGAGGTAGCTGCTAGTGAGGGAAGGAACGTGTTCGTGAATGTGGGAGATGAGAGAGAGAAAGTTAGTGTGGACTGGAGGCTGGTCCTTCACTGGTCTTCATCTGCTGTTCCTTCAGCATCGATATGGTCCTGTTACAAAAAAATAATAATGAAAATTTAAGAAGCTATAGTTTTGAAATTATTGTTTGAAATTTTAAAGCATCAAGGTTTTGTAAATGATCCTTTATGAGAGGGGGAGATGAGTATGGATATACTTTGTACACACATTTAATCTTGTAAAAAACAAAATTACAAAATAAATTTTTTAAACATTGAAACCGATATTAAAGATTGCTGTTGACTTGTGTGTGAACTTATGGAATTGGATTTTTTTTAACAGACGCAACCAGCATTATCAGTGTTTTTCAATTCTTTTAGTATCTCAGTATTTTCTAGTTCATCAATAAACGTCATGAAATGGAATTGAGTTTGTCTCTTGATTTTTTTTGTTGTTGTTGTTGTTGTTTTTTTTTTTTTTTTTCCTTCAGTAATTGAGTATGTAAAACCCTCTGGCTCTGAATTGCAAAAAAAAAAAAAAAAAAAAGAATCAGATTTTCGCACATCACGATTAATCCCACCTAACATTAAAACAGTGCTGTCAAACGATTAATCGCATCCAAAATAAAACTTTGTTTACATAATATGTGTGTATACTGTGTATATTTATTATGTATGTATACATGCACCCTATATTTTGAAAATATTTACATGTATTTACATGCATACATTTATATTTGTATAATTGATATTATACATAAATATTTTTAATATATAAACATTTTTTCCTAAATATATACATGCATGTGTGTGTATTTATATATACATAAAAAATACACACTGTACACACATACCTTTTGTTTTGGAATGTGATTAATTGTTTGGCAGCACTACAATAATGTTTTAAATATACTTTTATATTGCAGTAATTTCCCCTTCAATCTGCAAACTAATGTAGAAACAACATAAAGACAGTATATTTTTAATATTTGTTAAATGTTTTTTTATGACTGAAGGTGGGTATCACTGATACCAATGTTACTAATGTCTCAAGTAAACTGTTATTTTTTCCTACTATTTAAGCAATGACTATAACAATACTTTATATTTTACAACTTTACAGTATAATTGAGAGCTATCCATTTTAACACTTATTATTAGACTTCAAATAACTTTTTGTTAAGTGAACTTAACACAGCCTTCACATAAACCCCTTATTTACAAGTACCCTTCAGCAAGTAGGAAATGCACAGAGCTAAATGAAATACTAAATCAAATGACTGCTTAAAGTTGCAAAAGCTATTAATTTCCGTTTTTCTTAAAAAGTTGAAAAGCTTTCAACATCTGCCTTGAGCAATGCCAGTGACGCGACGCAACGGACCTCAGCAATACTTGACGTCACTCCATCCAAAGGAAACGAGAGGCGGTTAACGCTGACGCCCCGTGTGAATGCACAGTACCTGACGCGTGCGTGCTACGAGCACAGTAACAGCTGACAGGACAGGTAAATTCGTTTTTACTGACATATGGCTTGACAACGTCTCATCTGACCGCAGTTCTGTGTTGTTCTACTGAAGCTGTCTTGTTATCTGTAGCTTTCCCGCACCCATTTGACTAACGTTAAAGTAAAATTGGAGTGTGTGTCTGAAAAGCCTCCCATTTGATGTTGTCGTAAAGACTAAGTAAACGCACATCTTGTCAAGAAGCAGCAGTTGTTATTGGGTTGTCCAACTCTCGCCCACCCCTGAGCGTTTAATATATTTAATGCTGTTAAACTGGAAAAATTAATGGCCTGTGTTAACATGCTAATATTGACATCACTAATTTCAGTGTTTAAAGCGTAAAAATTGCGACGTATTTTTAAAAAAGTAAAATATAATATAAGTAAATCGTTCTCATGCAGTGAAAAATGCACTGCAGAACAAATGAACAAATGAAATGACGGACAACACAGAACAGGTTACTTCTGGTGTAAAACAAGGTCTCAGCTTTAAAATGTTTTAGGAAATTGAAACAATAAATAGCATTTTGAGATTCTTTAATGTGTCGTGACAGATCACTGTATTGCCTCATTAGATAAATCGACACGACCGATCGTCTTTTCTTATTTACTTAAAGCACGAAATAAACATGAATAAACATCAGAACATACTCAACCATGGAAAGACATCAAAACACAAATTTTCGAGTTTAAGTACACCAAAGTTAATCTACTCTCCTGTCTGATTTGTTTGTCGGACAAAATAGTGGATTCGATGTTATGGTTGGTCAGGTCTCCTGTCAATGAAGCTGTTGGCGAAGGATCAGTTGAAAACATAATGCTGCTGATATGACATCTGAATACAATAATAATTAAATTTATGTCGCGATTTCAATATTCATAAGGATTCATTTGTAAGTCTGTGAATTTGTTCATGTGTAAATAATTTACATTTTAGGTGTCATCAATACATCAGTATTGTATGTTTAAAGGAGAAATCCACTTCCAGAACAACAGTTTACAGATAATGTACTCACCCCATTGTCATCCAAGATGTTCATGTCTTTCTTTCTTCAGTCGTAAAGAAATTATGTTTTTTGAGGGAAACATTTCAGCATTTTTCTCCATATAATGGACTGATATGGTGCCCTGATTTTGAACTGCCAAAATGCAGTTTAAATACGGCTTCAAACGATCCCAGATGCAGTTGTAAACGATCCCAGCTGAGGAAGAAGGGTCTTATCTAGTGAAACGATTAGCTATTTTAATAAAAATAATACAATTTATATACTTTTTAATCCCAAATGCTCATCTTGTCTTACTCTGCCTGAACTGTTTTTGTTCCGGTTCATGACAGTTAGTGTATGTCGAAAAACTCCCATCTCATGTTTTCCCTCAACTACGAAGTCGTCCTATATCAC
>JAHKKF010470341.1:0-19446 GCA_019740295.1 Labeo calbasu | reverse complement strand
CCTCCCCTCCGTGCACACCACATCTGTCTGGATCATCTGTGGAGAGAAGACGGCTGGCGAAAGGTTGGTATCTCGTGAACACTTTTAACACACAATCAAAGATTAAAAAGTGCTATAAAATACTTTATATTCTGAATACAATAGTTTCAGTGTGTTGATGTTACTGTAAGTCCCGACCCTTAGCAAACGCGATTGCGCCTTCTTTAGAAACTTAACTAGTCGCAAGTTTGCGGTAAAATGTAGGCTAGCCTAGTTGGGTTGTCGAGGTCAAAACACCATATGATAGGGCTTTAGAATCTTTTTTTAGGAAGCCCCGCAAAATAAGGTGCCCTAACAAAAGTTGCAGACTGTGCAGCAAGTAGGCTGTTGTATATGGTGTTAAATTAATGTAATAAAGTTCTGTGTAACCAATTATTAACAGTTTTTTTTAACCTTTAGGAATTAGAAAATCCCTTTAGGGGATCCAATCGTATCCCCTATCCAATCGTTCTTTTCATCTTGGCGGACGAGTGCAACGGATTCCTCTTACAGTGTTCGCTCGCCCTTGAGATGCAGCCGCATCATTTCCCCACCAAGAGAGATAAAATTTAGTTTGTTCTGTCATTATTAACAGGTCAAGCGCTCCAGTGGGCAGAATCATTGTGGCAACAAAATGGACCAGCTACTCAATCTTTGAGTATCTTCAAGTTTCCGGACGGCCAGCAGGCAAAGCTTCGATCGGTGAGCAATTGTATCATTTGCAACAAGGCAAATCCTCCATACAAGATTATGCTCTTCATTTTCGTACACTTGCAGCCTCAAGTGGTTGGAATGAGCCCTCATTGCGACTGCATCTCTCTACCTACGATGACACCATGGAGCTTGAGCGTTTTATCCAACTCTCAATTCGAGTGGCTAACCGAATTCAAGACTGTATGGAGAGTGGTCGAGTTTCCCAGCCCTCCGGAACCACCTCACGAACCCATGCAAGTGGATAACACCCGATTTCATCGGCTGAACGTCATCACCAGCTGACCCAGGAGTTATGTCTGTACTGTGGTCAAAGTGGACATGTACTAAGGGCATGTCCCATCCGTCCTCCACGACCCATGGTGAGTGTGGTTTCCTCCTTCTCTGTAAATGTACATCCACTGTCCCCTGTTGTGCAACTCATTACTTCTATACATTGTATTTCAGTCTATGCACTCCTCGACTCTGAGTCAGCCAGCAACTTCATCTCCGCCGACTTATGCAACCAACTACAGCTCAAGAAAAGGTTCAACAACATCCCGTACAAGATCCAGTCAAAAACGGGTAGACCCCTCGGCTGAGGATGGGTCCAGCACTGCGTGGGACCTATCCAGTTACAAGTTGGCCCATTACACAATGAAGACATCTGCCTGTTGGTGCTGGAGGAATCCACCGCTGGGATCATTCTAGGGCACCCATGGCTTGTTTCCCATGACCCTTCCATCCCATGGTCAACTGGAGAAGTCCTGGGACAAGGGGTGTTTTCTTACATGTTTTCCTAACCTGCCAAGACATCATCTGTCTCATCTGCTCCTACACTCTCACTCCACTCCACGTCCATCAAAAGTTCCCTTGAGAATCACTCCATCGACATCATCCCTAAGGAATATGCCCGCTTCAGTGACATCTTCTGCCCGAAACAAGCCTCCAAATTACCACCTCACCGGCCATGGGACTGTGCAATTGACCTCCTACCTGATGAACCAGTGCCCAAAGGTAAAATATACTCCCTTTCCATATCAGAACAGAGGGCCATGGAGGAGTATATTGAGGAGGCTTTACAGCAAGGCTACATCCGTCCGTCTACTTCCCCTGCTGCTTCCAGCTTTTTCTTCGTGGCCAAAAAGGATGGAGGCTTGCGGAACTGCATTGATTATCGAGCTCTGAACAAGATCACCATCAAGTACAGATATCCACTTCCCCTCGTCCCATACATGAATGAGGTGTTCCGGGAGTATATACACCACTTCATGTTGGTTTACATTGACAACATCATTGTGTATTTCCGGAACGAGGCAGAACATCGCCTGCACGTCTCTGAGGTCCTCCAACAACTCTTACATCACCTCCACTCCTGGTCCATCCTGACCCACAGAAGCTTCATAGTTGAAGTAGATGCTTCAACATTTGGAGTTAGAGCCGTCCTGTCTCAGGAGCAGGGGAATCCTCCTCAACTCCATCCATGTGCCATCCATCTCCCGGAAGTTATCCCAGGCGGAACAAAACTATGATATAGGGAATAGAGAACTTCTTGCCATCAAGCTTGCCCTGGAGGAATGGAGACACTGGCTGGAGGGGGCCCCCCATCTGTTTGTGGTATACACAGACCACCAAAACCTTGAATACCTGCGGGAGGCTAAAAAGCTTAACTCCAGGCAAGCCAGGTGGGCCCTCTTCTTTACCCGATTCCATTTTACCATCTCATATCGTCCAGAGACCAAGAACACAAAGGCTGATGCTCTCTCAAGACTCTACGCTCCAGATGATCTGTCCGAAAACACTGAACCTATCCTCCCATCCAACTTGATAGTCAGTCTGATACATTGGTCCCTGGATGAGGACATTGTGGCTGCCAGTGTCTCTGATCCTACTCCGCTGGGGTGCTCTGCAACCCATACCTATGTACCCTGCAGTCAAAGAATATTTTTAATCCATACAGTGCATACTTCCCTGGGCACTGGTCATCCTAGGACCTATGAAACACTGTTCCACACATTCCACACTTCTCATCCCCAAGATCCAGCTGCACGTGGTCGAGGTCACCCACCACGATGTTGGGATATTCGGCACTCAGGAGCGGGCCGTGGAGAGGGGGGTTCTGTCACAGAAACACCAGGCTCTTCCACCAATCAGCAATCTCAATCACCGGAGTTCTGATCACACGCACCTGATCGTCATCCACCAATCACCAGCACCACAGTATAAAAGCATACGTCACACACAGTTACACTGCCTGGTCTCCACTGTGGAAAAGACTCTAATACTATGCTTAACTGCTCCGGACTGCTCCATCTCCTTCGACTTCTCCTTGTGTTCCTGTGTGTATTTGTGTGCCCCGGCAACTTACCTGTTTCAAGCCAAACAAACAAGCTCCTGGAAAATCGTGGATGAGGACATTGTGGCTGCCAGTGTCTCCAATCCTGCTCCACCTGGGGGCCCTGCAACCCACACCTATGTACCTCGCAGTCAAAGAATCTCTTTAATCCATACAGCGCATACTTCCCTGGGCACTGGTCATTCTGGGATCAATCAAACACTCTCACTGCTGAAAGATCGCTTCTGGTGGCTTGGCATGGCAAACGACATCAGAAGGTACATAAGAGGATGCCAGGAATGCACCATGGCAAAGACACTTACCATCTGGAAAGCTTCTTCCTCTTTCCATTCCTCGGCATCCATGGTCACACCTAGGAGTGGATTTTGTCACAGATTTCCCAGCATCAGATAGTAACACCTGCATTCTTGTCATTGTGGATAGATTTTCCAAGGCCTGTCGTCTGGTACCATTGAAAGGACTCCCAACTGCCATGGAAACTGCAGAGGTACACTTTAACCATGTCTTATCGTAGTATCAGAAAGAGCAGTCAAACTGAAAGGAAGATCCAGGAGCTAGGCCGATATCTCCGTACCTTCTGCCACAGCCACCAGAACTCCTGGAACCAATTCAACGCCTGGGCCGATTACACACAAAATTCTCTCCGTCAGCCATCTACAAATCTCACTCCTTTCCAGTGCATGCTCGGCTATCAACCACCACTATTCCCCTGGTCAGGGGAACCGTCGGACGTTCCATCAGTCACTCATTGGTTCCAGGAGAGTGAGAGGGTCTGGGACTCAGCACATCAACATCTCCAGCGGGCAGTTCGACGTCATCGACATCATGCGGATGTCCAGAGAGCCGCCACTCCTACATTCCACCCAGGACAGAAGGTATGTCTCTCCATTAGGGACATCCGACTGAGACTGCCCTGCAAGAAGCAGGAGTCCCAGATTCATTGGTCCCTTCCCCGTCAAGTTAACCCATTCACATATGAACTCAAGCTCCCCTCTACAGAATTCACCCCACATTCCATGACTCCCTGCTCAAACCTTATCACTCACCTGTCTCTCCTATTTCCACAGAGCCTGGTCCTGTAGATGATTCCCCTCTCTCTATAGTGCTGGAAGATGGAACTGTTTACTCGTTCAAGGAGATCCTGAGTTCCCGACGTCATGGTGGAAAGTTGGAATACCTGGTTGACTGGGAGGGGTACAGCCCAGAGGACAGGTCATGGGTCCCAAGAGATGACATCCTCTATGACATCCGACTTACCTGTTTCAAGCCAAACAAACCAGCTCCTGGAAAATCCCTCCAACATCCTTCAATCTCGTAAGTCTGGTAACAGTGTATATCTTCATCAGTATCTGTGTATCTCTCATCAAAGACTCTATATCTGCCATTACTCACCTGCTTTTGCTGTCTTAACCGAACTGTTCAATAAACCCGACTGTTTGATTTCACCTGTCTGTGTCGGAAGTCTGACTACACATTACAAAATTATAATGCTAGTAAAATATCAGTATTATCGCAGCACTGCAAAAAAGGTGAGGTAAGTTAGGTAAGAAAAATAATCTTGTTTTAAATGTATTTTTCTTACCCCACTGGCAGATAATTTTGTTCTGCCGGCTCACCAAAAAGCACCCCCGCCACGGCTGCAGCCTTCTCAGTGACAACATAGTGACGACGCTCGCATCATTCACAGTTGGGTAATTAGCAGAGAACACAGAGCAGAACTCGGATATTATTTAATAATTCTACTCATTCCCGCTGGTTCCGAGCTTATAACGGATGACAGATGACGGAATGTATAATTTGCACATGCATTCTTGCTTATTTAAAGTGAAAGATAACTCACTGGTGCACTCTCTTATAGACCATTCTGTGCACCCACAGATCACGATAAACTATAGAGAGTGACAGCTTTTAAAGATTATTAAGGGAGTTTGCAAATGTGATATTGATTTAATACAGCAGTTCAATAAACAAGAAGTTAATAGTAAGTGACTTACGTTGTCTGACTATAACACTACTGCTTAATTTTACTCTATTTCATCAACGAAAATAGTTCCAAATGAAGTAACTGCTGAGCCGCTGCGCATTCTATTCAAACACAGCGGTGTTTCATTTATGAATGAAAGTGCGCTTTTGAACGAATGAGTCAGTGATTCATAATTACACATTCATAAAGACAGTCCCTGTATCCCAATGTGCATACTATCCACCCTGTCCGCCCTAAATAGTACTGAAAAATACTACTATCACATAGAATTTAGGATGGATAGTATGCACATTGGGATGCAGGCAGTCACTTGGTTTATTCCTGAATGAATCAAATTAATGAATGCTGCTGGCAGATTTAGTTTAATTCTTACCATATAATTTCAGTTATTTAAATAATTTAATATTTTTATATTTAAAATGTTATGTTTAAAACATTAATCTCAATATGAACTTATGAATTGAATTGCACTCATGCTACCTCTCAGCCTCACTAAACGTCTGAAAATGTACGAGCCACTTTTGGGTTCTTCTGTGCCACCTCTGTAGTACAAATAATTTTTTTATTAATACTATTGTCATATGATTGGTAACTTATTTGTCTTATTCTACTTATTAAATTGTTTTAATTAGAAATTGTGAATTGTAAAAAGCTTATAAAATACATTTTTTAATTTGACATAGATGATTACATAGTTTTAATAAAATGAGAAAAATACCATTACAAAGGTAAAAAGAAAATGCCCCTGTAAATCACTTCAAGGAGTCAAATATCACCTTCTATTAGGAAGGCTAATTTTTGACACAAGCAGCTTCAATATTACTTGTTTTTATGCCTTTGCAAAACATTGCACTATTACATGCAAAAATCTGAATGTTTAAAAAAGCTGCCACCATCACAGCCCTATAAAATGATCCATACTTCAGATTCACATGCTAGTCACTCACTTAAGTGTTGAAGAGTCACGAGGCCACATGCCAAATTCATTCTTCTGTTCAATAACTACCACCTACAAACCGAGAAAAGTTCAATGTTAACAGGTTACAGCATTCACAATGCATGCGTGAGCAGGACTGTCCAGTGTCATGGAAGTGCTGGTAATACAAACATATTTGACTAGTGAACTCCATTGTGATTTGAAAATCAATGCGAGTCTTCAAAACAACTAGCACAACAAATCGTATGACAGATTCTTCTGTCTTTTCTTTTTATACTTTGTTTTTTTATGCAATTTTCTGTAAATACACGTATGCCACCTTTGAGCAGCATTAAAAAGTCGGTGTAAATAAGCTTGTCATGACAGATGCAGCTTGTGTTCCACCTTTGCAGTGTAATAATGACTTTTGTTGATACTGATACAATTTGGTAAAAAACGTAAAAGGTTAAAAAAAAAAAAAAAAAAGGTTAAAAAAAGTCCCTGGAAATCAAGGAACAAATACTGCCACTTGATAGAAAATTTAATTTCTGACCCGGTTCATTTTTGTTTATTCTCAGGTTTATCAAATTAGCTTAAGGTCCTGGTTGCAGTAAGCACAAACTGGCTCACCTGTCCCTCAAAGAGTCCAGCGTCTTGAATGGTGCTGTCCAGTTTAGTCAATTTCTCAAACGTATCGCTCATGTATTTGTTCCACAACCTTGTTTCCTTCTTGTCTGGAACACTGAACAATTTCCTCATCTCTCGTACAATGATGCCTGTCAGGATAGATGTGTGGATCAGATGGTTTCCAAACAAAACAAAAAATAAGAAAAACATTTTCACATTCAAAAAATTTCCTTTATTTCCCTTAGTTTACTAGATTTGTAAACCTTCCGTCACAGAAACATAAAGGTCTCCCTGCAGTTCACTTCCAGAACAAAAATTTACAGATAATGTACTTGGATGACCCCTTGTCATCCAAGATGTTCATGTGTTTCTTTCTTCAGTCATAAAGAAAGTACGTTTTTTGAGGAAAACATTTCAGGAATTTTCTCCATATAGTGGACTGATATGGTGGCCGCGAGTTTGCAGATTGCTCTAAACGATTGCAGATGAGCAAGAACGATCAGTCATATTCTAAAGAAATTGACAATTTATATACTTTTTAACATCAAATGCTTGTCTTGTCTAGCTCTGCATGAACTCTGTGCACTCTGGTTCAAGACAGTTAGGGTATGTCGAAAAACTCCCATTTAATTTTCTCCTCCAACTTCAAAATCAAAATTTTCCTCAAAAAACAATTTCTTTACAACATGAAGAGTAAATTATCCATACATTTTTGTTCTGGAAGTGAACTTCTCCTTTAACATTTTATTTGTAGATTTTGTCTAAATCTTATAGATAGATGGATATTTAAGAGCTGTAAAAGCTTTAAAAATATATTACCCATTAAAGAATAAATCATTATATATATATATATATATATATATATATATATATAAAACCATTAAACTTAGAAGTGTCATGTTTGTGACTTTAATTTGTAAATATTATTTATTACTGGTATTTGTGTATTTTAATTTTCATTTTATTGCAAGTAGGCCTACAGACCCCCCTAAATAAATAAAACACACTGTACGGGCATTAGAACCCAGGGAAGGATGTCGCTGCCGCTGCTGCACATGCTTGTGATTGTTGACTCTATCGCACACTTAACACGTCATTCTGTTTTCACATTCTCAAAATAAATGCTGTAATCCAAAACACTGAATCAAATCACCATTAAGGAAAAGGTTTGCTTCATGAATGACCACACTGCTGACGTGATCTTATTGCTAGCACACCCTGAGCACATATGAGTTCTATCAGCTCTACCCAACAGACAGCACACGTGTGTTCAAACAGTCTAAATCACATTATTAAACAGCACTAAGGCATGTCATCTGGCACCACTGAAGAGCTATCCCAATGCACTGGAGACCATAGAGGCCTTATACCATAATGTCTTACATAACTATGGTCTGCCAGAAGACATCTCAGACCCACAGTTCCCAATTAATTTCCTGAGTCTGGAAGAGTTTCTAATTCATAGGTGTATCAGTGAGTCTCACATCCAACTACATCCACAGTCTAATCGGCAAACGGAGGAGAAGATCTTGGAGATTGCTAGATTCCTGAGGATTCCTTTTAAGGGCTGAGTATGCACAAAACTCTCTCAAGAACCCTGTTACAGGCCTTACTCCCTTCCAATATGTACTTCAATATGTACAATCTGAGGTTATTCTGATTGGCCCTAAAGCTGTTGTATCCAAGCTGTCCGGACAACTTGTGGACCTGAATGGTGATTTGATCATGCCCTCCAGAACAGTTCGTAATCTTGGCGTACTCATTGACTACTCTCTCTTTTAACGATCACGTTAGTAAAGCAGTTAAAACAGCTTTTTTCCACCTACGCAACATCTCTCGTATTCGATCCACTCTCAGTAGACAAGATGCTGAAACTGTTATTCATGCCTTTGTCACATCTCAACTAGATTACTGTAATTCACTTCTTTATGGCCTGTTAGCTAAAAATATCAAAAGACTACAATATGTTCAAAATTCTGCTGCTCGTTTGATTACCCACAAAAGTAAGAACGATCACATTACCCCAATCCTCTATCACCTCCGGTTTCTTTGCGCATTAACTTCAAGATATTAACTCTCACTTATAAAGCTCTCCATAACCTTGGTCCCACGTATTTATCTGACCTTCTTCTCCCCGTTTCATCACGCTCCTTACGATCCTCTAGTGAAGGATTGTTAGTCACCCCTAAGTTTCGTCTATCGACTATGGGAGCTAGGGCTTTTTTAGTGTTGTGGCTCCCAGACTGTAGAACGCTCTTCCTCTAAACATCCGTCAAACCTCTTAAAAACACTTTTTTTCTCTGAGTAGTACTCTTCAGGTCTCAGTCTATAAACTGAACCCTGTCATGGATGTTTATCATTGTTATCTCTATACTACTTGATGTAGCTTTGTAAGTTGTCTCTGTACAGTATGTTATTCTCAGGTTTTTGGCTTGTGTTCTGTCCTCTACTTTTGTTTTTACTTGTTTCTGTTTGTTAAACTTGACTTGTTCAGTGACCTTGGGTGTGGAAAGGCGCTATATAAATAAAAATTATTATTATTACTTGACTTCTAATTGCAGCCGGGACAGAAGGTTTAACTCTCTACCAGGGACATCCATCTGCAGTTGCCCTGCAAGAAGCAGAGTCCCTGTTACATCAGTCTACTCACTGTTCAGAAACAAATCAACCCAGTCACCTACCATTTACAACTCCCAGCACATTATCATATTGCACTCACATTGCATCAGTCCTCAAGCCTTACCATCCTAGGATCAATTATCTTCCTCGGACACTGCTGCTGGACACTGCTGCTGGACAATGGGCTGGTCTATGCTGTCCATGAAATCCTGGACTCCTGGCATTGGAGGAAACATCTCGATTACCTGGTCGACTAGGAAGTCTATGATGACTCATTGCCTGGACTCAATTGTGCTGAACTGAAACAACCATGGAGGTCTGTTTTGAACTGTTTGTCTGCTTGAAACTGCCTGTTGGATATGTTTGGTAATGTTTTGTTTGTCAGTCCTGAACTATCTGCCTGTACTGGAATATCTGTCCGTCCCATCACATCATGGAGGTTGTTTCCCTGTCGGACGTGCTCCCGGTGTTGGGACTCACGATCCCGGCTTCACCTTATCACTCTGTCCCTCTGGCTCTGTCAGGCTACTCCTTTCCTCTGGCTCCACCTTGGTCCTCTGTCGCTCCGGATCCACTGTGGCCTTCTGGATCCCCGCCTGCACCTCAGTCACCTGAGCCATATGCTCCACCTTGGCCCTCCAGATCCTCTGCAACACCCTGGCTCTGCGGCTCTCCGTCTTCACCCTGGACTCCTCTCCCATGCTTTGGAGTGTCTCCCATCAGGTTCCCTGGCTCCTCCCTCTCTCCAGCTGCTCCTCCCTGGCTCCTCCTTCCGTCTGCTCTTCCCTGGTAATCTCCACCACCTGCACCTCCCTGGACTCTGTTCGTTTTCTTCCTCCTGGTCATCTGACCACCTCCAGAACCTCCTCCTACCTGCCTGTTCCTGCCCATTGCCACTCCACTGCCGTCTCCTGTCCCTTCCTTCTTTTCCGGGAAGGGGCGATCTGTCATACATCGTCGCTGAAAAAGTCATCACTTTAGACTCCATTTCATCAAGTCCTCATATTCTCATCTACAGATGGCTTGTTTTAGCAACATGAATTGGTGATTTTACTGATAAATAGAAGCAGCATGGCACAAAGCTTCATGTGCTTGTCCTCTAACTAAATATGAAATTAAATATAATTAAAAAATTAAAAATTAAAAATTAATTAATTTTAAAAAAATAATAATAATTAGTTAAATATTAAGTCTGCTCTTTAAAACAATGAAAAGAAGCAATGGCAGGAAAAGAGTATGTGCAAACAGCGGGAAACTGTATATCTGTACAATGTGCACGTTAAAAGATCAAATCATATTTAAAGCTTATGACAAAAGAAAAAATACAATTGAAACAAAAGTTAATGTAAATGTAAATGCAGCCACTTTATTAATCTCATATCATCATGTGTAGTTTGCACTCTGAAAAAAAAAAAGACTCAGTGTGTGCTGTCATTCAAGCCTTGCATGTTTTAAAGGCACCTGAACCAGGATCAAATGTCCTAGATGCATATGTCACACAAGTGGGAGCACTGACAGCAAAAGTCCATTTCAATTTTATTGTTGTTTGCGCTGTCATTTTACTGGGCAATATCTGGGTCTGTTGGCGGAGTAGCATCACCCCCATCCTCACCCATTAACTGCTGCATCAGCAGACATGCATATATCCACACGCACAGAAGGAATGAAAACAGGACAGGATAGAACAAAACACGTCTATTACTATCTATGTGTGCCTGGGCTACCATGCCGACTGGATTAACAATAGTCTCCTATGACTATGTGAGCTTCGGTTCTCATGCCAACCGGCTTAATTCTAGTGGCCTATGGCTATGTGTGCCTTGGCTACCGTGACAACTAGGGCTGGCTCGATAGCACTTTTTCAGAACTTATCCTGATCTGATACCAAAAATTCTAAGTATCGGTTGATACCGATATCAGCCCGATAACAGCACAATTGTTTTTAAATCATTGTAGAATTTCTATACCTCAGTGCATGTTGACCTGATCATCACTCTTTTGTGTGTTACACACAATCAACTAAATATAGATAACTTCATTATGAAGAAAAATAAATGAAAAAATATATAATCATAATCTATGACAAAATACTATTATAAACTAGGTTAGTGGACAAATTAGTAGCAAAAGTTACTCTAAAAAATAATGAGGGCACAATAACTTAATAAAATAAACTTTCAGTTAAAAAAAAAAAACATTCAGTGGGGAACAAATAAAAGTGAATAAGCGTAGGACTAAATTTGGTAAAATGGACAGACGCGATGCTTTGAATTTGCACGTACAGTGAATGTGCAACCCTCCACAGTTTATTCGCCAGACTGGCGACAGACTGACTCCCAACACCGGGAGCACGTCTGACAGGGAAACGACCTCCATGATGTGATGGGACAGACAGATATTCCAATACAGGCAGATATATATATACATATATATAATACACTCTTAACATCAGTCAGTCAAGCATTATAATATGATAATGATACACCTTTAGCAATTAGAATTAAAACTTGGTAACCATGTATGATTGCATATTAGTAATTTTAACTGAACTTAGGACTGGTGGTGGTGCTTTTTTGGTCATTCAGTGTTTCTGTAAAAAAATGGGAAAAAACTAACAGTAAAACTGATAATAATTATAGTAATAATAATAACTATTATTATAATTATTTTTATTATTATACAAGTTCTACTCATAAGAACAATATAAAACATCCTAAGGATTAATGAGCTGCTGGGTTCATGAATATTAATCAGAACAGGTTGTTCGCGTTCGCTTGAACTGATTTGCTGAAATCAAAACCGGGATGATAATAGGTGAGCACCAGTCAATGAGATTTTCGTTTGTGCATTAGTTAAAAGCTGAAGAATTCCAAAGGAACTATACATTTTTATAGGGACGTACGACAAAGAATATCGTTTACATGTAGCATGTCAATTCAGCATGGTATGTAAGACTCTCTCGCTCTCTCTCTTTGTTTGTGTGAGACAAAGTGACGGGAGTCGTGCAACTTTACACTAGAGTTTATGGGTACATCAAATACAGTTACGCTGCGCATCCACTGAGATGAACTGAAAAATAACACAGATCGCTTGACTCTGAGGCGCTCAGTCAATGTTCGGTGAGTGAAAATATATCTGTGCTAAACATACTTAGCATCCAACTTACACACTGGTGAGCAAAATCAGTTAATTTTTTAGCCAGTGGCTAATATTAGACATCATTTAGTCGCTCAGAATAAAGATTTAGTCGCATATGTGTCGGGAGCTGACTAGCAAAATAGCTACAAAAGTAAAAGCAAAGAACTTCGTATTCAAATTCAAAAAGCAAACACATTAGACAATTTTTAATGTTTCAAAAAAGTAACTCAGATGTGTGTAACTTCTGAATACTGCTCTAACAACACTTACTTTCAGTTTCGATCATCATGCCTATAGTAACATCCTCAACAAACAAAAAAGAGATTACCTTAAATAAAAGTAAATAACATATATGTATAGTACCGGTCAAAAGTTTGGACACATTACAGTTTTATATGTTTTTGAAAGAAGTCTCTTATGCTCATCAAGCTATCCATTTATTTGATCAAAAATACAGAAAAAAAAACAAAAACAAACAAACAGTAATATAGTAAAAAAGAAAAGTTTAGAAAACAGCATCTATTTAAAATAGAGATCTTTTGTAACAATACTATTCAAAAGTTTGCAAAACTACTGGCACGACCACAGTACAAAAGGGCGCCGAGAGAATACATCATCCACTTCTTCGTCTGAAGCTTGTGTCGAAGCATGGCGAGGATTCTAGAGTATGCAGTGTCTCGTTCCCTTCTCAGGGAACCATGGTTACATATGTAACCCAAGACATCCCCTTAAAAGGGAACATCGAACTGCGTCTTCTAGCGGTCGCTATGGGGAACGGTACACCCATGCTGCCATGCAGAGGGGAGTGCATGCCAAGCATAAAGACGAGCACTAAGTACCAACTCTACCAAAGCTTAAGGGAGTTGCCCCTAGAACGAATGATGGCTGTCAGTGACATCCGCTTCGGACAGAGGCCTGAGCTGCATACCTCAAGACTTACCTATAAGGGGTCTGAAATGCTCTGAAGGCTTGGAATCAGAAAGGAGATTCCTTTAAGGGGATACTACTAAGTGTCTAGGGTAGTAACTAGGCCTGTCCTGTCACCCAGGGGCTAAACTGGCTCTGCATGGGTTCGCTCAGGAACCATCTCACAGAACATATGTAGCAACACCCTGTTCCAAGCATACAAAATTCAACCAATTCAGAGAATGTGAACGTGGTGGATTTTAAGAAAGCACTCAGAGAATAGCGTGTGCACTTACCATAAACATAGATTTTAGAAATACCGTTACAAAGGGGTTCAAGAGACCCTACGTGACCCGAGGGACAGACCAACGTATACACAGAGTTCCATAGACGGAGATGACGCATCTCAAGAATGAACCATCAGCATCATGGTCATAAGCCTGGTTGGTGGCAGTAACCCCTGTAACTGAAGACCCAGCCTTCAACTGTCAGGGGTAGGTGAGGGGGGAACCTCAGATGCCCGGTTGGGGGCAATGCTCAGGGCCAACCCTCATGGTGAGGGAAGCGTCGCTACGCCCAACCAAACAGACTCAGCAAGCAGCTAGTTGTCTGATAATTCTGCCATGGAGCTGATACACTTGGCCAAAGTAAGTGGTCAGTGCTCAGGGTTTAGATAGCTAGCCAGCGTCTCTTATACAGGTGGCATCTTCTCTTAGCCGTATTCGCGCATCCCCTCAATTTTTGCATAATTAGAACGCTGGAAATTACGAATACATGAAGAATACGGCTTTTTCCATACCTTCTCAATCTCTGTATGGAGATCAGGAAGAAACGGAAGACTCACTTGAGCTGGGGGTCATGGTCGGAGAGACAGTGTTCGTCAAGACGACCCTGCGGCACCATCTTCTTAGCCCGCTTACCGCGATCAATAACCTCCAGCAACTCATTATACACAGAGCAGGAGGATTGAGAGGGCTCAGCGTCAGCTTCTTCACCCTCCTCGGACATCTCCTGCTCTTCCTGGGTAGGAAGAGAGCACTAATACTGGATCAGATGATGTCAGGGAAACCAGGGAATCATCATCATCCAGCAGCTCACCCTTGTCCCTGGCCAACGAGCGCGAGAGGGAAAGCACCTTCTTTAATTCATCGTCTAGATCCACCTGAGATCCCCACAAGCTCATTCTCCTCCATGCCTCGACAGCGGCGGGTCCCGAGCTGCAGGAGCAGACGCTGCCCCTCCTTTCTCGAAAAGAGAGACAGACGAGAGTGGAGCTTTTTCATAGAAAAACGCTCGCAGTGCATGCAGATTGCCCCCGAGGACATCACGTGCGTGCTCTTCGCCCAAACAAAAGACGCAAAGATCCTGCGGGTCATCAGTTGTCAAATAGTGAGGACGCGGATCCATACACTTCTTAAACATCTTACTAGTGCTCGCCGTGATGAGGACGGAAAGAAAATTGAATGCACACTTAGACAAAGCAGTCACTGAAGACGAAGATGTGGATGACGTGTTCTCCCGGCGCCCTTTTATAATGTTGTCACGCTGGCAGTGACGTCATAGGCTGTCGCCGGCCAACATGTTGTAGTTTTGAATGTATGCTTCAGACACGGGTCACGTTGGAGACGTTACCCATAGCGACCGCTAGAGAACGCAGTTTGATGTTCCCTCGAAAAGGAACCATTATTTTTTCAATGTGACGTTTTTTATTTTAAAGGGGTCATCGGATGCCCATTTTCCACAAGTTGATATGATTCTTTAGGGTCTTAATGAAAAGTCTATAATATACTTTGTTTACAAATTCTCAATGGTAGTGTAAAACAACACCCTTTTTACCTTGCCAAAATCAGCTCTGCAAAAAACATCTCATGGTCGAGGCTGCTTTAAATGCTAATGAGCTCTGCTCGCCCCGCCCCTCTCTTCTCTCTGTGATGTGACGAGTCTCTTTACTTTAGCCGCATTTAGCCGCTAAACTTGCTAACTAGCACATTATTAGTAAAGGCGATCGCAAAGATTCATTAAAAAAACCCTTATACTCACTTGAAGTGAAGCTGGATCATGAATGATTTGTGCGAACATAGACGGATATATGTAGATCGGGAGGCGCATTCCCTTCACAAACAAACTTAATCTACTGCATCTTCAGCAGCTCAGATGTCGGGAGTAAATGACGACCATTATGTTTATTATTACATCCAGCAACACAACACCTCAATTGCTCAATCGGAGATATTCTTGTCTAACTTACATCAAAACATGGAAAGTTACTGGACTGTGACAGCTGATCTAAGGTAAGAGCTCATGTCAATCAACTATCATGGGAGCGGCCTCTGTCGGTGTGACGGCACAACGACAAGCATCTGAGAATGGCTCGATCTGAAAAAGGGGATATATTATTTTTACAGATTAATTAAAAACCACTGCATGGTTTTTTTTCATTATAGGGTAGATTTGTACATACACTGCCAACACACATTAATGTTCAAACAACATGAAGAGTGAACTTAGCATCCGATGACCCCTAAGTTTTACAATAATATAGTTATTTCTGTATTTCTGATCAAATAAATGCAGACTTGATGACCATAAGTGCTTTCTTTCAAAACCATTAAAAGTAGTAGGAGGGGCGCTTCCAACATGAATTTTGCCAAGGGCCTCCAAATGTCTAGGCCCAGCCCTGCGTGGAAATTACAGAGCGCAGGCACAGCGCTCCGCATAGAGAAGTTCAAAGCACAAAGGGAAGAGATATTAAGAGGAGGAAGAGAGTGAGGACTGTACCAAGGTTAAAATGGTGGAAGTTAAAGGAGGAAGACTGTTGTGTGAATTTCAGGGAAAAGGTGAGACAGACACTTGGTGGTGGTGAAGAGTTACCAAACGACTGGGCGACCACTGCAGAAGTGGTGAGGGAGACAGGAAAGCATAAGGAGGAAGTAGTTATCGAAAAAGAATTGGGATAGTGGCACAAAGCAAAAAAAGAGGTGGCAAAGGCTAAGGAAAAAGTGTATGACAAGTCCGGGGGTCTCATTTAAAAATAAAAACTAAAAAAAACTAAAAAAAATTTTTTTAAAAACTTACCGTAGTTTTCATCCTAAAAATGTACTTATGCACAAAAGCTAGATTTTGGATACGCACAAAAGTATGCCAGAATCTGTGCAAAAATCCCTTTATAAATCCCGGTCAGGGGAAGACTGTGCGTACATGCATCTCCACTCCGACTCCTCCCCGAAATCACCATATATGGAGCTTACAACGCCTAGTTTTACTATGCATAACCTCATCTGCATATCATTTCCATGCATATTCCCATCCACATGACACAGTGTTTAACGCCATCAAAGGAACAAGACATTAAGGAAATATGAGATACGGACTATAAATGCCATTTGTGCCATACACTTTTTTTTGCTAAAAATCTTTCAGTATTTTTATGTTTTAGAAAAAAAATTAAAATATCCATAAAACAAACAAACAAACAAACAATATAGTACTCAGGTAAATATTTTAGAATAGAGTTGATCTCTAGAGCTGATTCTTTCCACTGGCAAAATAGTATTTCAATTGTTTTAAACAATTAAAATGCAATTAAATTTATGCAGTTTTGCTGACAAGGTGAACATCTTTTAGCTATTTTTAACGAAAACAGACAGGCCTATAGCCTATTGCACTGTACTGACTCGACAATTATTTGTTTTATTATTATTATTATTATTTTCCTTCAGTACAGGAAACTTGCAAATCTTACCGTTTTCTTCCAATTGTATCCTTCAAATACAGTAGTATTTTTCATAATGTTGTGGTGATGGCTTCACATGACATTGTCATGTTTAAGGCTGTCGAAACAAATTCCTGCGCCTTTCCCCACTGTACTGCCACCAGCGCAACCAGTGGAAGTTGTCGCCGCCACTGGACTGCTCATCAACCACAGAGAACATAAATATCACTTCCAAACCCCTTCCATAGACCTTGGCATTGTTGTATATTATCAGTACATGATTTTATATCTTATATAGCTGATTGCTGATTGCAGTTGATAAATAATTGCTCATTTGTTTGATGCATAATAAGGTTCTTCACCTTATTTGTTTCAGAGTAGCAACAGTTTATCTTTCTAGATAACTCTAGGTAGCTCTGACATAGCAACACCCAACATAATCACTTGCATTTTATGCATCTTATGCACTTTATTCCTTTTTCATTCATGGTATTCATTTAGTAGCTGTTGATTACTCCTGTCTATCTCTTGTTAAGAAAATGTATTTTATTACAACTTTTTGCTCTAGAGGTAGTCATATACGTATGCTTAAATACATTTGCCATGTGACATCCCACAATATCCAAACAAGCCATTTACGACCAATGATCACAAACCCTTAGCTAAAGGGGAAAAAAAAAACAAAAAGAAAAACACCGTACATACCTATGGTTTCTGTTCTGCTGAACCTCCTAGAGACAATGTTGTCCATGTTGCTGTCTTCACATAGCTTGAGTTCAATGAGGTACACTTCCACCTTACAGTGTTTCACAAACATGCCCATTTCTATCACCTGAAGACAAACAATAACAACAGTTAAACACAACAGTGAAAACCTCCACATTTGACACTCTGCACCTAATCACAACTGGACTATCGATAAAAAAAACAAACTGAAATGAAATGTGGATTGAAGTCAAACAAAACAAATCACGTATCATTAAACCACTTTCAGTGGCTCTGCTTCTCAATTCTGACATTCTCATCTTGGAAAAAAATGCAACTGACCCACTGATGACAATAACGCTGAGGCTTTTATAAGCCAAATTATTATTTGTACATATATTATTATTATTATTATTATTATTATTACCAGCGGCCTCGTACCCAGAAGTAGGAGGACCGGAACGGGAATGGTCCTGCTTCTCACAAAGAGTTGCTGCCCGGGCATGGCCAGCTATGCAAATTCTGCACACCCAATTTCACTGGCCTTTTCACAAAGTTGTCAAAGGTGTTTGGGCTCCCAAGAGCGACCCCTAGTGTTGTACACTCGACACAACGTTGGAGTGAACGATGGATAGGGAACAGTTTTTTACCCCCATGCCATCTCCAGCCTAAACAGGAATTATTACCTGTGTTCTGTAATTAATTTCTGTAATTCATTCTCCATCTCTAATTAATGCCTCTCTCAAGTAAATACATATGCATTTTGTATACAGCTGTATATATAGTAAATACTGCACAAGTCTGTACATAAATCTTTTGTTCCAGATTCATACACATTATTATTATTATTATTTATTATTAAGTCTTACTTATTCAAAGGGGTCATGGGATGCCCATTATCCACAAGTTGATATGATTCTTTAGGCTCTTAATAAGAAGTCTATAACATACTTCGGTTAAAATTTCTCAGTGGTAGTGTAAAACAACACCCTTTTTACCTTGTCAGAATCAGCTCTGTTCAGAGCAGGCCGTTTTATTGCATGTTCCTTTAAATGCTAATGAGCTCTGCTCACACCGCCCCTCTCTTCTGTGGGGTGACGAGCCGGTCTGTTTACTTTTGTCGCATTTAGCCACAAAACATGCTAACTAGCACATAAAGAAAGGCTATTTGCAAAGATGCATAAAAACCCTCACTTCTGCTGTAGGTGAAGCTGGATCAATAATTATTTGTGCAAACATTGACGCATTTATGTAGATCGGCAGGTGCCTTTCCTTCTAAAACGAAAGCGACGTTAATTTCTCAGCAACGGAAGTCGTCACAGTTGGGTAAACTTCAAGAGCAGTGAATGGGAGAGTACTACAAATATATTTCTTGCATTCCCATTAGCTCAAATAGCAAAAGAAGAACTCAATGATAGTCTTTTCACGAATTTCAAAAAAGGAAAAAAATAGAGAGAGACTGACAACGGCAGTCAGAAGAGAGAACGATGTAAATTTGACCATTCCTCTGATAGATGCGGCGTTAGAAGCACTCTTATATTAGTGTTTACTAGTTTTTGTTCTAATTTGTTATGTGATATAATACAAAGTATAGTGTTTAAAATGTACATACATTTTTTTTAAAATGAAAATATAAAAATCATTCAAGGATTTGTGATGCTGATGACCATTGAAATGCGCAATCACAGTCTTATGAAAAGGGTCCATGACAGTATGTATGTATGTATGCATGTATGTATATATTTATATATATATACACATATATATATTTATTT
>JAHKKF010470295.1:0-18965 GCA_019740295.1 Labeo calbasu | reverse complement strand
AAGTTTGAACATCACTTCTGAGGAAAAATTACATGCAGAGTCAATGAGGAACCCAGACTTAGTATACTAGTCTTCCAGAAAAAAAGTTTTATTCCACCGTTGATATGACAAAACCAGCTGTGTCAAGCAAATTGACAGAGTTAATAATAATAATAGTAACGTTTAGCCTTCTTTATACAGTGCTTTCAACATCATTTGATTTGAGATTTGGTCCTAGAATGTTCATTATGAAACTGTGTGATGGATGAGATGGAGAAAAAATGTGTAAAGCAGCAGAAGCTAGTAAGCAAACTTAACACATCCTGACCAGAAGGTGTCAGTATAACGTTTAAAACCAGAAATACTATTGTGACAAAGACAAAAATGTAGACAAAAACCCTGCACCGTAATTTGGTTATGCTGTATATAATATCTTAAGGATAGTTTAGCAAATAAATGAAACTAAGGAAATTATAGGAAATATATATTACAATTTCAGGGAAGAGAAAGAGAGAAGAAAAACAGTTTTTCCAACCATATATATATTGCCCTTATTCTTGGACTAAATCCCAAAACTTCTGTTGATGCCCCCTGCAGAAACAAAACATGGATTTCTGTTTAAAATTACGATCAATTACACATTACATATATTAGCAAAGAGTATGAGCAAACTGTTTAGTAGTACGATATTGGATATGAGATATTATGTATTTGATATGTTTGATCTGACATTTAAGCACCATGTAATGAAATATGCACATGTACTGTACATGTACTACTGACTCAATATATACTGAATATAAACAACATAAACACACAATACAAAAGAATCACAGACCATTAAGTATTACAAATTGTCATCTAATTGACAAATCATATTTTCAGCTGTAATGACAGACGTACAGTGTTAAGCGTGCAAAATGTAACCTGTAGTTTACAGTAAAAAACAGGTAATTAATATTTTGGTTCAGCAGTGATGCATTAAATTGATCAAAAGTGAGAGTAAAGACATTTATAATGTTACAAATTATTTCTGTTTGAAAAAAATTCTGTTCCTTTGACCTTTCTATTTATCAAAGAATTTTGAGGAAAAATTGCATCATAGGAACAGGAATAGAAATCACAGGAATTTACAATATTGTTTATTTTTCTTCTGAACGGTAGTATGTGTGTGCATACCTGGTATTTATCACGTTATGGGGACCAAATGTCCCCACAAGGATAGTAATACCAGTAAATTTTGACCTAGTGGGGACATTTTTTAGGTCCCCATGAGGAAACAGGCTTATAAATCATGCAGAATAAGTGTTTTTTGTTTGTTTGTTTGTTTGTTTGTTTTCAGAAAATAAAAAAGTGTGCACAGTCTCCTATGAGGGCTAGGTTTAGGTATAGAGTAGGTGTAGGGCAATAGAAAATATGGTTTGTACAGTATAAAAACCATTACACCTATGGAATGTCCCCATAAAACATGGAAACACAACGTGTGTGTGTGCGTGTGTGTGTGTTTGTCTTATTTACTTATTTTGGTAAACTACCTAGATGAGGGATTAAAAAAATAATCAATACTTACCTCATTCCCTTGATTAGCTGCAAGTTTAAAATGAAGGCAAATTGGTTTCAGCCTCACTTATGTTTGGACTGGACTTCTGTGTGTCCTTCTGGTCCTTTTTGTCCACAGCAGATGCATTCTTTTCCTTTTCCTCAGCTTTCACTTCAGGCTCTGCATTTTCTATTGTATCAGGAATCACCTTTTCTGTCCACAGCTGAAAACCAGTCTCATCATATCTGGGCATGTTACCTGTAGCATGCAGAGTCTCTACCCTCTGGCGCCCTCTGGGAATGCTGGAAAAGTCCTGTCGGAGATGCATATTTCTGTCCTCCTGTCTATATTGTGGAACATTAGCATATCTTGCCCTGAAGCCCTGGTTTCTTGCTTGATTTACTTTGCTTATGTTGTGCTGTAGCGGCTGTGGAGCGTCACCACCTTCCCAATCTTCCTCATGCTCCCTCAGCTGATGAGCTTGATGCTGTCCTACAGCAGGAGGCGGCGGGTCTCGTCGCCAACTAAGCCAAGGCAAGCGAACTGCTTGATGTATAGATGCTTGAGCAGCTCCAAACATGAACATCTGAGAGGAGCAAAGTTGCCTTAGTATGATAACAAATAAGAGGTCCTACAATATGTTTTCTGTCCACAGCTCTTACAAAGATCGCGAGTGCAAAGATAAGCAGCACAGGTAACTGGAGAGTGACTGGTAGATCCTTCAGCAGGGCTCTGAGGAACTCATTGATGCCCTGCCCAATTTGCTTCATGGGATCCGTGATAAAACTGATTATGGTGACCGTGATAGCCTGGAATGAAACCCCACAAAACTAATATTAATGCATTTTATCTCTGATGAATTTAGCTAAATGATTACACTCTACCCAGATAGCACGTGTACATCTGCAAGATGTCTGTTAAAGATCTCTTGATCTGAAAAGCATCTGCTGTGTACAAACATCTGGCAGACATCTGTAAGATGTCAGTTTTACATACATTCTAAATCATAAACATCTTAAAGATATCTAATAGACTGATCTGATAGGAAATGTCCAATAGACGTATTGCAGATAAGCAAATTACGTCTTGGAGATGTCTTGCAGATGTAAATGCAGACGTCAAATAGACGTCTCAGAGATGTACGTGTGCAATCAGTGTAAGAAACGCTGGGTTATTTTTTAACCCAACAGCTGGGTTATGCCTGTTGGGTCATTATGTTGGGTTATGTTTCCAGTGTTGGGTAGTTTTTGTGTAACGAATCTGTTGGGTTGGTGTCTGGGTCAATCTCACTGACCGCAGAAACTATACACCCCTCCCCTCCCTCCGACAAAACAACCTAGAGCGGACTCACTTAAACTCAGCTGTTTGGTTACAGTCGGAGCGCGGTCTTTTCATTCTCTTCAGAAGAGAGCAAGCCCTAAGCGCCGCGGATTTCGTGCACGTTTTTAGTGAAATTAGGGTTTGTATAAATTTTATTTACAACGTATACGTTATAATGTATATGTTTTACTTATCTATAAAGTCTTTACTGTGCTGTAAATGATTTTGCGCAACGCACAATATATAGGGACCAGATGTCGTGTCAGTCAGCTAAATGCGTCAGCAACGGCCATGTCGTTAGAGACTAGACGACCAGAAACAGCATTTTTACAATACATTGTAACACCGAGATAAAATCTTCAACAGCACAAATAGGAAAACTGTGTGGTGCTAATATTGCACAGGAGAGGAGATTTTCCCGAGTTTAATAAAACGCTTCACGCGTCACTCGTCCACATACATGAGGATAGCGCAAGTAAAAATGTACACAAGCATGCATTCAACTCAAGTCACAAACAGAAAGGAAATATATAAAATAAAGAGAGACAGATGTCGGTAGAGCGAGTCATCTCTTCACCTTTCCAGAACTTACAGACACACGTTATGCACATGCGCAGTTGTCACTCTGCCACAAAGCTACAATACCAGGACGGAAAACCAGGTTGTTGACGTTTGCCTGCCATTCGCGCTTTGTCTGCAAAGCGTTCGTGAACGCGCTGATGACATATCCTGTCTGCGCGAACAGCGTGCGCAGAGATATGCAAATACTTATTTGACAGGCAGGTAGGAAAACCATTCAAAACGCTCGAACCGAGAGTTTTGATTAGACGAACATGTCTTGGTCCTATGCCTTCCACAGAATATATAAATACACAGAAATACATTTTGACCACTTAACTTAATGAATGCTATCGGGATGTGAAGAGACTTTCAACCAGCATAACAAAAAATGTTTCTTGAAAACTGCATCATTCAGTTCATCATCATTCATCATTCTGTCTTATATTTTTGTCCATGGATGTTTTCACTTATTAATAAATGTTCACGTTTTGATTATTAATGTTGCCTTTAGTAATTCTGCATCTGCTTTTTAATTTCCCGCCTATTTTTGGTTCATTTTAAGCCTGCAATAGTAATTTTCAATCAATATTTGAGATAATTAAAACAACCCAGCATGTTGGGTTAAAGATTTAACCCAAATGGCTAGTTTAAAATAACCCAATGCTGGGTTTGCCCATGTTTGACCCAGCGGTGGGTTACCAAAATAATCCAAATTGGATTGTTTTAACCCAGCGTTTTTATAGAGTGTAGTACTGATTTTGCAATTAGGTTCAGATTATTTTACATTGAAAATTTTAATTCAACATATTAAAATGATAAGATAATTAGTCAGTTAACCGCTAGTGTCTTATCAGGTTTAAATTTCTGTCATTAGAAACTAAAAGATACAAACCTTTGTTGGAGGCACTAGCAAAATAGGGTTTACCAACAGGACCTCATAGTACTTTTTGCAAGGGTCATCTTGAAGAGTCCATGTGCGCCTGTACCACTCTAAATAAACAAGGAGTTAATCTCAAAATCATTATTTACTCACCTTCATGTCATCTAAAATCCGAGTCAAACATGACAAGACAATTATTAATAACTTTTTTTTTTTACTTTTATTATACTTGCATGGTGCGTTTTAGTTCTTTTTGGAGTTTAAAAAAGATCTGTGAAGGTTCTTAAAAATTCTTAATATATGGTCCACATCAAATGGGTTTGGAATGAGGTAAAGCTGAATAAATACATTAAAACATTCTAATTTTGCAAAATATATTCCTTTAACATTAAGCACCTCACCTGCCAAACTGTCCATCCAGTCCAGTTGTTTTAGACCAGTGCATTTGTCATTGAAACTCTCCACCTCCACAATGTTCTTCCTGTGTTCTGCAAAGGCAACCTAGCCATGGAGAAATAACTCTGAAACCAATAACTCTTCATTATACAATACAGAGAAAACAACTCATCTGTTCAGTACTGCTTAGCAAAAACCTCATGGACAATCAACAGTACAAGAATAATTACCATATAAAGATAGAACCAGTTCCAGATCAAGCTAATAAAAAAACAAACAGCAAACATTCTCCAGAACTGGACAAACCAGGAGACCACAGACCAGAACTCAGTGCAGATTATGGCTACGACAATCAGAACAATGAATAAAACCTGTAGAACAAAATGCAGCACATCTTACATATATTCATATAAATTTAAACAAATATGTTTATCTCTGAAAGGCTTTACAAGAACTGACCTTCAGGGCGGTATCAGCATCTACACAAAATGTGTCTTCGAAACGCCACCTCCGGACTTCGTAATCATGGAGTTTGATTCTGACCAGAATTTGACTGAGAGCCTCATCCATGGCTCCAGTGGTCCAGTTGTTCTCTTCATTCAAAAACTTCTGGATCTCCACCAGCGATTGCTTGGTCAGCTTCACCTCAGCATCATAATGCATTGATGTCTGTGCATCATCAGGCTAAAGATTGTAAAAAATGGAAATTTGTAAAAGCTTAACCAGTGTAATGCCGATTCAATACACCGGAGAAAACACAGTCACATACCAGGCCAATTTTTGAAGTTTCTTTAAGGAACCTGGAAAGGAATCGCTTGAATATTGGCTTTATAGAGGTGCTGGTGCCCTTCTTATTCTGTTCATCAAAGTAAAAAAGTAGTAGCAATAATATCATATAAAAATATGGAAATAATAATGTAATATATATTTTCAGTCTTTCAGAGTGCTGAATGGTACTTGTCTTTAGTACTTATAAAATACCATGGTAATTCTACTGCTGCATGTCCAAAAAATTGTTATTGTTATTGAGGTCTACTTAACACAGGTGTAAATACATATTCTTCACCTCTTTCTGCAAGCTCACTATATTACTGGTGCACTCAGACACATCAGGACACTGTTGTGACTTGGTCTGAAAAATAAAGAAGGTCATAAGGAATTAGAACAACAGGGATGAGTAAATAGTAGCTGAATTTTCATCTTTGGAGGAATTATCACTTTAAATTTCATTTAACTACAAAATTCACACCAAGCCAACAATTTTTGGTTCCCAGAAATTTTTTGGGGAATGTAAGTTTTTGGATCCCAGACTGTTATTTTTTCTGGTTTGTTTTTGGTTAGCCAGAAAAGGAAAGTTTTATTTATATATGCGGATCATGCGTGTTCTATGTCAACAGCAGCACATGGTACTCTCCATAATGGCGGAAGAAGCTTACTCCTTTGGGAGAAGAATTGTTCAATAACAATTTGGAGGTTTTTTTTTTTTTTTTTTGCACACAAAAAGTATTCTCGTAGCGTCATAAAATTACGGTTGAACCACTGTCATATGGACTATTTTAACGATGTCCATACTACGTTTCTGTGCCTTGACCGTAACTGTCTATGGAGGGTCAGAGAACTCTTGGATTTTATCAAAAATATATTAACTTGTGTTCCGAAGATAAAGGTCTTACGGGTTTAAAACAACAAGAGGGTGAGTAATTAATGACAGAATTTTCATTTTTGGGATTTAAGTTAGGCGTGTCAAATCCCATATTTACTCTCACAATGCATTTTGAGTAATCATTCAATAAAGAGATCAATAAACGAACGTCAGTCATCCAGTAAAACGAAGTGACCGTTACATTTTAAAATTCCGCAAATGCGGCTGTATAGGCGCGCATTTAATGGAGATTAAAAAAAAAAACAGAAATTTAAGTTATGTTTTCACTCTATGCTTAACCATGGCTTAATGTTATAATTTAAAACTCGTTTTGATTCATATAGTTTCTGTATTTTAGTAGCCTAAATTCTGTATTAAACGAATTTCATGGCGTATGGTCATTACACAAAAGCATATGCAACACTTTCATTAGAAAGACAGTTTACAGGGTTCTAAGAATAGCCTATCATCAGGGATCGTTCTGAAAAAATAAATAAGTTATTTTTATGTTATTTTAAAAACAACCACATTGGAATGTTCTGGGAACGTTATTTTATGGCTGTACAATAATACAAATAACTATTAGGGGATGTTCTGCAACCATTCTGCAGCGTTCTGGGAATGTTATTTTATGGTTGAAATAAAAAAACTGAAAAGAACGTTCCTATTTCTTGGTTCTACATTAAATAAATGAATACATAAAACGGGAACCAAAAACTAACGTAAGGGGAGCGTTCTGTGTTTACTGGGTAAAACCTTAAAATAACTAGTTTGAATGGAGTATATTTTCACTGGAAAATGTAAAGAAGAAGGATTTAAATATTATGCAAGCCCTGTAATACATTAATTAACTTCCAGATTGTTTAAAACGGTTTTACCATTGCAGGTTTTCTCATGCGCTTTGTCACTGGGTCGTAGTTGATCACGTCAAATGGATCAACATTGTCCTCCTCATTCTGGTTAATACTTGCATTTGCAATAATAAATAGACTACATAAAATGAGCAAACTCCAGAATCCAAAAGATGGCCAGATTGACACCTTCATAATCTCCGCTGGAACAGAAGAGAAACAGACATATCGATTGTTTTATAGATTATAATAAATCTATATAAAGTTCAGAATCTGCTTTCTTGGACACACGTTGATGGTTAAACATTTCCTCACTTGATGGAAAAGAGCTGTCAAATACTGTCACCTATCGATTCATAACCGCAAATATTCAAAATTCAGTCGTTCAAACATCGGTTCACTGCTGTGTTAATAAAAAAACTTGAACAACTTGAACATATATAATTTACTAAAACAATTTATATGTGAATAAAACTATCAACAGCACTGGCAGTGTAGGTGTTTACAATTCCTTTGAAAAAGATGGTTTGATTCCTTTTAGTTTTTACAGAATACAGAACGAATTCTTTTTTATGTAGCCTATTTTAGTAAAACAACTCGACTTGTGAATGTATTTATATTTGTCATGTACAACAATTCTAGATAAGTATATTTCAGTAAAACCTTTGTCTAACTTACCTTGACACGTAACCCTGACGCCCTGTGGCAAATATATCTTTGAGATACGCCTCGCTTTGAAATTAGGGGGAGGAGTGAAATAAGTGCAGTCCAGACAGACAGTTCTCCCTTCCGTAGTGTATCAGTAATTCACGCGATTCAGTTTGTTGCTAATAAACTGTAAATTAATTCTGTTCTTTTTATATTAAAATAAATCTAAAGAACTGGGAGAGTGGGACGGCTGCAACATTTTTTGCATTTCCTTAAGTTTCTCAGAGACTGTTTGTACTGGAATTAAATTGCCTGTATAAAGACTACTAAAAAGGAAAGATACCTGACTATTGAAAGTAGTTCTTTATTAGTCCATAAACTTGCTAGTAGCATGACATTAGAGTAAGTTGGACCACATTTCTAACCAGCAGTGACAGTAACCACAACCTCCTTATGGCGAAGCTAATTCTGCACGCGGAGGAGTAGGTCTAAACACTTCAATATATCGAACCTTAGTGTATTTGGTATCATTTTAAGGAACTGATTTGACACTGTTGAAGATGAAACTGCAATAACCATCAATTCTATTTAAGAAACAACACAGAAAATTATCAGAAAAAAAAAAAAAAAAAAGAAAATACTTCTGGATACTAAGTCAACACGGCTGAAAGTAATAATTGCAGGACAACACAGAGAAAAAGATAAAGTGAAATCTTTAACTGGAACAAACAAACTGAAATGCAGAAGCTGCTGAGATGGCCACTGAACAAAAAAAAAGCATGAAAAAAAAACTAAAAGGTGACTAGATTTTTGTTCTCCCTGTGAAAACCGGAAGATTGAATGAGTATTACTCAAGAACACGCTAAACTACATTCATGTAAACCACATTTCAAGCTGTATCTGCCCAAAGCCACGTATAACAGCTGACATACACAGTAAAAAACAATTTGTTGAGTCAACTTAAAATAATTTGTAACCTGGCTGCCTTAAAATTTTAAGTTCAGTCAACTCAAAAAAAAACGTTTATTCAACTTGAAATGTTAAGTTATACTAAGTGACAGCTTAGATATTTGAGTTGAATCAACTTAAAATTTTAAGGCAGCTGGGTTACTTACCCATCTGTTAAGTTTAGCGAACACAAATATCTAAGTTGTTATTTTTACAACTTAACATTTCAAGTTGACTAAACTTATTTTAGTTGACTGAACTTAAATTTAAAGCAGGGTAACAAATTATTTCAAGCTGGCTCAGCAAACTGTGTTTTTTATTTTTTACAGTGTAGATGGAAAAAGATTCACAGATCAAAAAAAACGATAAAGCACCAGATGAAGATAAAACGTGCTCTGAGATATTAAAAGCTGAGGATCAAGAAACCACAGACCCTTCAAGGCATCTTAAAAAACAAATGGATAACAATGAAATTCCCATCATGTGGAAAGAATTAAAATACCAAAGAAAAGGAACCTTGGCAATTCTAACAAGGTACATACTTTTTTTTTTTTTTTTTGACAAGAGTAGGCTGTAGGGCTAGAACAGGAAGATTGACCACATTTTTGTGCTATGACAGATACTCGAACAATCCCATGAATGGAATAGCACACTTTACAATGTATTTGTGGACTTTTGACAGCCTTCACCAAGCATCGCTATGGAAGATCCTCAGGCATTAAGAAATACCACAAAAATCAGTGACATAAAATCATTATTAGAATTTTAATTATATATTGAAATAATTTGAAATGCAAAGTCATCCAACAGGAATCAGTGATCGTACCAGTTTCTGATAAACACTGTTGTCAAACAAGGCTGCATCCTCTCTTCACTTTGGCTAAATGGCTATTTCTGTAAATCAATGAGGGGGGAAAAAAAATCAGGAGATCCAGTGGATACTCACATTGCCCTGTTTAAAAAAAAAAAAAAAAAAAAAAAAACAGGATATGCTGGTTAGATATGTTTTGAAACATGGTTTTGGTTTGAGCTGGTTAAAGATGGTCCTTTGTTAGCCATGAACTGATATAAAAGAACACTCCACTTTTTTGAAAATAGGCTCATTTTCCAACTCCCTTAGAGTTAAACAGTTGAGTTTTACCGTTTTTCGAATCCATTGGGCCGATCTCCGGGTCTGGCAGTAGCACTTTTAGCATAGCTTAGCATAGATCATTAAATCCGATTAGACCGTTAGCATCTCGCTCAAAAATGACCAAAGAGTTATTTTTCCTATTTAACCTGACTCTTCTGTAGTTACATTGTGTACAAAGACGGACGAAAAATGAAAAGTTGCGATTTTCTAGGTTGATATGGCTAGGAACTATACTCTCATTTCGGCGTCATAATCAAGGAACTTTGCTGCCGTACCTATGGGTGCAGCAGGCGCAATGATACTACGCTGTGCCTGAAAGTGACCGGAACTAAGTTTGTGTAGATACAGAGTTGCAGCCGGCAGAGTTGACGGCTGCGTAATATCATTGCGCCTGCTGCACCCAAGGTACGGCAGCAAAGTTCCTTGATTATCACGCCGAAATGAGAGTATAGTTCCTAGCCATATCGACCTAGAAAATCGCGACTTTTCATTTTTCGTCCGTCTTAGTAGTAATAATATAACTACAGAAGAGTCAAGTTTTAAATAGGAAAATTACCGAAACTCTTTGATAATTTTTGAGTGAGATGCTATCTGTCTATTTAGATTCAATAATTTATGCTAAGCTATGCTAAAAGTGCTACCGCCAGACCCGGAGATCGGCTGAATGGATTCGAAAACGGTAAAACTCAACTGTTTAACTCTAGGGGAGTGTGAGCTTATTTTCAAAACATGTGGAATGTTTTAAGCTGGTCCTGAGCTGGTTATGGGCTGTTGTAAGCTGTTCATATGCTGCTCCTAAACTGCTTCTACGCAACTAGCTCCTGCTCAGGATCAGCTCATAACCAGCTTAAACCATCTCATGACCAACTAAGGACCAGCTTAAGCAAGCTCAAACCACCTGACATGCTTCAAAACCAGCATATGCTGTTTTTTTTTCTAGTTGATGTTGGAAATCCAGGCTGACAATATTGGGTTTCTCTAAAGCACACACCAAGAGCACCAAGGTCTTCAGAGATCTTCAAACCCATATGGAGGTCCACCATATTAAATACAAATACCAAGATCAAGATTTTTAAGACCACTGTGCTAAAGTGTACTCTTGTACGGCTCCAAATGTTGGAAGACTACAACTGCTATTGAGAGTAAGCTTCATTTCTTCCAAACCAAATGAAGATTTTCTGGCCCAATATCATCACTGACGGTAAACTCCTGAGCAGAGCAAAGAGGTGAACCATTCAGTCACGTCTGCAGAAAGACAGCCAATTCTTTGCTCAGGATGGTACTCCATTGGACAGCACAGGAAAAAGAAACCATGGCAGACCAAAAGAAACCTGGCAAGTAGGACAGCTGAAAGAGTTAAAAGCCAGAAAGCAGATCCTCTACATCAGAGTTGGGCAACTTCAGTCCTGGAGGGCCACTGTCGTACAGAGATTAACTCTAACCCTAATCAAACACATCTGCCTGTAGCTTTCTACACTCTTAAAATATAAAGGTGCTTTAAAAGGTTCTTCACAGCAATGCCATAGAAGAACCATGTTTGGTTCCGCAAAGAACCATTCAGTCAAAGGTTCTTTAAATAACCATCTCTTTCTTACGTTTTTATAATCTGATGAACCTTCTTTCGCCACAAAGAACCTTTTGTGAAACAGAAAGTTTCTTCAGATGTTAAAGGTTCTTTATGGAACCATTTAGACAAAAAAGGTTCTTCTATGGCATCGTGAAGCACCTTTATTTTTAACAGTGATCTTGAAGACATTGATTAACTTGTTCAGTTGTGTTTGATTAGGGCTTGAGCTAAACTCTGCAGGACAGTGGCTCTCCAGGACTGAAACTGCCTATCCCTGTTCTACATAGAAAACTCCTATATCACAGGTGATTGGTTCTGCACAAATTTTGCTCAAATTAGCGCATTTCTATTCCACCTGTTATCCAAGACAAAATGGGTTTCTAGTCACAAACGTTCCTTGATCACTAAATTACCAGGTAAACTCACGTTTGACATCACAGGTGGCATTTGTTCAACAGCACCCATCGACCAATCAGGAGCGAGGAAGGATCCTGATGGGCATGACCTCACTGTACAAAACAGAACATTCTTTCAGTTGCTCACTGACTTGTGAAACATCACAAAGAGTTGATTTAGAAACTATGGAGTCTCAAAACAGAGCACATGCTTGTTTTTAATACAGCAAGTGTCATTTTATGTGTCAAGTAAACAATAATAACAATAATAATAAACAAACTTCATACATCCTGGCCAGCAGGTGTCAGTATAATGTCCATAAACAATGACACAATTAATAGAAAGAGCAACTGTGTTGATACAAAAAGAGATCTGTGTCCATTTCATTGCAATGTTTCTTGAACTGGAGTTTTAAAGGTTAAATAACCTTTTTCTTCGATAGCAAGATCTGCTGATACTCCCTGCACGAACAAAACAGATTTCTGATTAAAATTATGCAGGATACACATACACATTAAATATATACACAATAGTACAGTGTATGAGCAAAGTGTTTAGTAATGAGATAAATTAGGCATATTATGTATTTGATATGTTGTGTAGTTTATGAAATTGCTTCAGATTTTATGTGATATGAGTACAAGCACAATGTAATGAATACTGCAAATGTACATGCACTATTGACAACATGCATGAATAGAAAAATGCAACAGAATTACAGACTATTTAATATAACATCAACTATCATATAATTGTAGCTGTAATGGCAGACAAACAGTGTTAAGCTTGCAAACCGTAATCTGCAGCTTCAGGTCATTTTGAGCAGCCCATTTAATTTTAGTGCACATAAAGAGCTGCAATGTCAGGAAAAAATCACAGGAATTAATTACATTTTAGAATATATTAAAATTAAAAAAATATATTAACGATCAGATCTTTGTGATGACACAAAAAATTAGTACCTCATTCCTTTGATTAGCTGCAATGGTTTTGACATCTGTTTGAACAGAAGGCACATTGGTTTCAGCCTCACTTCTGTCTGGACTCTCTATGAATGTCTGCTTCTTTTTGTCCAAAGTAAATATATTATTCTCCTTTTTCTCAACTTTTACTTCAGGCTCTGCATTTTCCTTTATGCCAGGAATCACCTTCTCTGTCTGCTGCTGAAAATCAGTCTCATCATCTCTGGACATGTTACTTTTGGCATGCAGAGTCTCTACCCTCTGGTGCACTCTGGGACTGCCAGAAAAGTTCTGTGGGAGATCCATGCTTCCATCCTCCTTTCTATTTTGTGGGTCATAAGCATCTCCTGCTTTGAAGCCCTGGTCACTTTGGTTTTCTGCTTGATTTACTCTGTTTCTATTGTTCTGGCGCACATGTAGTGGCTGTGGAGCATCACCACCAGCTTCCTCTGGCTTTCTTAGTTGAGGAGCTTGACGCTGTCCTACCGCAGGAAGCGGTTGGTCCTGTCGCCAACTGAGCCGGGGCAATTGAACTGCTTGATGTATAGCTGCTTGAGCACCTCCATACATGAACACCTGAGAGGAGGAAAGATCACTTAGTATGATAACAAACAAATTATCCTACAATATGTTTGCTGTTCACAGCTCTTACAAAGATGGCGAGTGCAATGATGAGCAGCACAGGTAACTGAAGAGTGACTGGTAGATCCTTTAGTAGGGCCTTGAGGAACTCGCTGATTCCCTGCCCAATTTGCTTCAAGGGATCCGTGATGAAACTGGTTATGGTGACTGTGATAGCCTAGAATAAAACCGCCATGAAAATATTCATGCATTTTATCCCTGGTTACAGCTCTCATAACAGCTTTTGAAACGATCAGATATCTGCAATAAACGAAACTCTGCAGGACACCGGCCCTCCAGGAACGAGTTTGGAGACCCCTGATGTAAATGGATCATTATACTGGTCTTCCTTCTAAATTTAGATTGTTTTACACTGAACATTTTCACTATCATCAGCATAATCATCAGTCGATCTCTAGTATCTTATCAAGTTTATGTCATTAGAACCTAAAAGATACAAACCTTTGCTGGAGGCACAAGCAAAATGGGGTTTACCATCAGGACCTCGTAATATTTTTTGCAAGGATCATCTTGAAGAGTCCATGTGCATCTGTACCACTCTAAATAAACAAGGAGTTACAACAGTTCACCTCAAAATCATTATTTACTCACCTTCATGTCATTTATAATCTGTAGGGTTTTCAGTGGAACTCAAAAAATGAATTTTGAAGCTTTTGTGAAGATTCTTCAAAATTCAATTTCACATCATACATGTGAATAAATAATAATAGTTTTTAACAAACCCTTTTAACATTAAGCACCTCACCTGATAAACTCTCCTTCCAGTCCAGTTGTTTCAGGCCAGTGCATTTGCCATTGAAGCTCTCAACCTCTACAATGTTTTTCTTGTGTTCTGCAAAGGCAACCTAGCCAAGGAGAAATATTTAAACCAATAAACTCTTCATTGTACAATACAGTGAAAACAACTTTCAACTCTTTATTGTCATCTGTTCAGTACTGCTTAAAAAACAGGTTACTGACAGCGAACAGCACAATAATTACCATATAAAGATGGAACCAGTTCCAGATCAAGCTAATAAAAAAGCAAACAGCAAACATTCTCCAGAACTGGACAAACCAGGAGACCACAGACCAGAGCTCAGTGCAGATTATGGCTACGACAATCAGAACAATCAAAGAAACCTGCAGAACAAAAATACAGCACGTTACATTCATTAATACTAATTTAAACACAAATGTTTATCTCTGAGAGGTTTTACAAGAACTGACCTTCAGTGCAGTATCAGCATCTACATAAAATGTGTCTTCGAAATGCCACTTCCAGGCTTCATGGTCATGGGGTTTGAATCTGACCAGAATTTGACTGAGAGCCTCATCCATGGCTCCAGTGGTCCAGTCGTTCTCTTCATTCAAAAACTTCTGGATCTCCACCAGCGATTTCTTGGACAGCTTCATCTCAGCGTCATAATGTATGGATGTTTGTCCATCATCAGGCTAAAGATTTTAAAAACAGAAAAGACCTTCACCAATGTAGATTAAAGCTGATTCAGTTTCCTGGTGAAAACACAGTCACATACCAGGTCAAGTTTTGAAGTTTCTTTAAGGAGCCTGGAAAGAAATTGCTTGAATACTGGAAGAAATACTGGCTTTATAGAGGTGATGGTCTCCTTCTTTTTCTGTTCATCAAACTTAAAAAAAGAAACAGCAGCAAGAATAATAAAAATATATATTTTCAGTTATTAGAAGTCCTTCAAAAAATCCAAGGTAGTTCCATTGTCCAAAAACATGACAGAATCTTTTTGTGTTAGTGAGCTCTACTAAACAAAGGTGTATTAATTTTTTTTTACCTTTTTTTGCAGATTCTCTAGTTTACTGGTGCACTCAGACACATCAGGACACTGTTGCACTTCACAGGACTGTGAGCTAAATTCCCTCCTATTGTTTGGCACATTTGGGTAACTGGCAGACTGTCAAACATGAAAGAAATGTTATAATATGATGTAGATTTGTGTTTCCTGCAAAAATGCCAGTGCTTTCAAGGCCTTGTTTGATAAAACAAAAAAAGGGAATCATGCTTTGTTGATATGTCAGAATAGTGGCAGTTCAGTGAGGCAGAGTTGTTTACTTGCTGCAATGCGAGTTGCGCCTTGGGTGTCCCAAGGTGTTTTTTCTAGAATTGTGATATATAAACTCACAATTGTGTCTTACAAAGTTCAATTCTGAGGGGGGAAAAGACTGATATGTGTTCAGAATTGCAAGTTTATAACTCACAATTCTGAACATGCAGTTCCACGTTATAAACTCAGAATTGCGAGGCACAAACTCGCAAATTTAAGAAAGAACTCAGAATTTGTATATAGTTTATATATTATTTATAGTCTATGTATCGCAATTCTGACTTTATTTTTCGCAGTTGCAAGTTTATATCTCACAATTCTGAGAAAAAAGTCAGAATTACGAGATGTAAGCTAGCAATTGTGAGTAAAAAAGTCGCAATTAACTTTTTTAATTTTTTTATTCAGTGGTGTAAACAGGCTTCCATACTGCTTTGTGAGTTGTTCATAAAGAAAAAAAAAAAATATGATGCCTTGAGTCCTTTTGTAACTTATAAATACAATACAATCTCATAAAGGCATAGTCGAGCAAAACAGACCAAAATTACAATTACTTTTAATTTAATATAAACAAAATCGATCCTGTATAATCCAACCAATCAGACAACTCTTGTTGTGTTTCAAATTTTGTGTGCCATGTGTGTGCATCAGAAGTTCAGTTAACGGTCCATGGGTGTGGCACCTGAAGCTTAAACTACTATATAACAATCTAAAATGAATCTAAAAGTGAACCTCGTCGTGCCATTGTGCTCACATACCTCTCATTCAGTAGGAACTGTTCACTTCTGGTTGCTAAACTATTATTTAATATGTAAAGAAGGCTTTGTACCTCTCTCATGTCCCAGTATCCACTTAAAACCACATACGCAAAAATGTGTTTGGAAAAACCCCACAGCATGGCAATGCTTATGCAGACTGGCACAAGCTACATATTGTACTACAGAGTCAGAAACCTTTTGCATGTTGTATAATTTATTTTAACGATAGCATGCTCTTGGATTCCTTATATCAGTGGAAAGATATAATATCTGTAAGACAAGAGTAAGACATTGTGCAAACAATAAAGGGTCTATCTGTATTTGTGTACCTTCAAAATAATGAGAAACATACTTTTGTAAAATAAAGAAAACAAACAAAATGCACTTTAGCACACCAGTCTCTGCAAACTACTTTTTGAAATAAAGAAAAACTGTCAGATGGTTTGATTAAAGCGTTTTACCTCTGGGGGTTTTCTCATGCGCTTTGTCGATGGGTCGTAGTTGAGCATGTCAAATGGATCGATCCATGCATCATCCTCATCCTGGTGAAATTTTGCATTTGCAGTAACAAACAGCCTACAAAAAATATGCAAACTCCAGAATCCAAGCAACGAACAGCTTGGCACCTTCATAATCTCCACTGGAACAGACAACTATGAGTATGAGAAAACTCAGACTTACTGGTAAATAAAAAATACTGATCGATTGTTATTAATGACGCATATAAAGTTCAGATTCTGCTTTCTTACTATCTTAAAATGTAGTAAATGCATCTACCAGCCACCTAAACATTACACACTGATGACTAAATGATGAAAAAAAATGAATTTGCCCTAGGCCAAACGTTTTCTTACACCTGCAGAAAAACACACCTACATTCATAACCGTAATTCAAAACCTCAAATATGGATTCATCGCCCCCAAGCGGACAGTATTATATTTAAAATTCAACCTAGATTCCCGAAACAAATGGGTAACAGTAAAAATGTATATAAATAGATAAAATATATCAAAATACACCACGGTTTAATAGTACTATATGTGTGTTAGATGTAATATATCTAATGTCTTAATTATATCTGCATTAATTTTTTTATGAATGTTTTTTAGGTATAATTTTTTTTCCTGTTGTTTTTTTAAAGAAAAATGTTTTGTCCATATATACACATTTAAGTGAACATATTCATTTTACAAGAATTAATTAATCATGAAAGGTGGACTTTTTATGACAGGTTGTTGGAGTATGGTTTGAAAAATAAGAAATGATGATTTGTGACATAATCATTTGTGGCATGACCTACCTTGAAGAGAAGTAATCATGACTTTGTTGTCATAGGAGCCGGTGAGCAAATAGTGAGCACCGGTAGAAAAGCACACAGATCACACATCGCTGATGTGCTGCCAATACACCTGGACGGTTCAACTCCCTCTGATGTCGACCCCCTCTGATGTCACATGCAGCGACAGTCCTCCAATAACAGTCCTCCTGGGATCCACTGCCACCAAAGCCACAGCACTTCCTGTCACATGACACAATAATGTTTTAAAATGTCTTAAATTTTGGAAAATAAGACCTCAGATGAACAACAACACATTACGTATCACAGCATGTCATTATTTATTTAGCAAAAAAATGGAAAAGCCATGAGCCATAAACTAAGGACACCCTTACATAAGAATTAAAGCAGAAGTTTGGCAGTTTACTGGTCTGGAGTTTTGAGGTGCATGTTGACACAAGACCAAAGAGGAAAGACCTCAGCAATGATCTTAGTGAAGCAACTGTTGCAGTCATCAATCTGGAAAGGGTAGTACAGCCATTTCCAAACAATTTTAAGTCCAAAACTTCTGCAGAGACAGGAAGTGACACATGACGGAAACACTGACAGGGCAGCTTTTCTACAAAACGAACATTACCTTCACACAAAAATGCATAACAGTCTGGCAGCTCATTAGAATGAACAATTTGCAAATTGATTCCTTTGAGCGCGAAAGTGATCTCAATATATCGACAAGCCTGTATTTCAAACAAAACCCATGAGTATATAAAACCATTACGCAATAATTAAGAACATTAATGTTTTGGTTATATAGTTTAGGTTCACAAACGTATAAATTCCAGCTCAAAAAAAGTGTTTCATTCTCCATGTTTTAGTGGACTCTGGATTAAGACTCAAGCAAACTGGAAAAGACACAGAGTTTCAGTTTAAGCCTTACAATTATTCATATTAGATATTTATATTTTCCGAAAAACGTGCAACCTGTTTCAAGCTAGGCCTCAATATCATGTTCCTCAGATGGTTCAACGCTGCTTCTCTTGTAGCTCTTCATATGATAAAGAGCAGAAACTTCACATCTGTTCTCTTCAATTAGACGTCTCAAACCTCTAATCACAATATTTACTCTCGTATATGTATTAAGTAATTATACAATAAAGAGATCAATAAACGAAAGCTAGTCAGTCAGTACAACGAAAAGACCGTTAATTTTTAAATTACGCAAGTGCGCGGCTTTGTGGAAGACAGCCCTGCTGAAAAAAAACAGCTTAAACCAGCTTAAGCTGGTCAAGCTGTTTTAAACTAGTCAGGCTGGTCTTAGCTGGTCAGGCTGGTCTTAGCTGGTTTAAGCTGGTCAGGCTGGTCTTAGCTGGTCAAAATGTTTGATGATGGATTGATTACATAGTGTCTGCCCC
>JAHKKF010470294.1:0-13129 GCA_019740295.1 Labeo calbasu | reverse complement strand
TTCATTTGTATTTTTATTTGTAATTATTGTTTTTCTTATTGTTCTTTTTTTTCTATTTTTATATTATTTTTGTCATTTATTTTTAATTTAAATTTATTTAGTCTTATTTATGTTTTATTTTGTCTTTTGTGCTTTATTTAATTCAATTCTTCATTTTTTCTTATTTTTTTTATTTTTTATTTATTTATTTTTTTTATTTTGTGTTTTTTTATTTCGTTTAATTTTAATCTAAATTTATTTTGTCTCACCGGGCTGGTCATACACATAGGCCTGAAAGCATTTACCGTGGTAGATTCTGAACCCTGCTGATAAAAAGGAGCTAATGAGGAGCCACGACGCTGCCAGCCAAAGCTCTGATTCCCTTCTAAATGAACCGTTTATTTGTGTTTGTTCACACTGGGCACTCCCTTGCTTTTATCACCACAGAAAGGGAACAGTGATGCTTTCTGACCTGTTTTTGGCTCGGCGTTATCGTCCCGTCCTTCCCGCTGTGGCTCCAATGCTCCAGGTGATTTGTCTTTTTCCCACCATACACCGGCTCATTTTTTGACTTTGTTTTTCAATTATCTGTGGAGTGCGGCGCCATATTGTGTTTGCGCTGGCAGCGTCTCACTGCTGTTTAGCTCTTCTGTCTGTTTTCTCCTTCACATTAATGCCTCTGGGAAATCTGGAGGCTGTAATATCTCTCTCTCTCTCTCTCTCTCTCTCTCTCTCTCTCTCTCTTTCTCTCGCTGTATCGCTGTCCAGTTTACTTTCCTGGGCCGTCCAGAGCCAGAATTCACATAAGGCGTAGTTTATTTGTCCTGTGTGATCTGATGGCCAGTGGTCCACACAGAGAGCTGAAATCATAGCAGCTGCTAATGAAGCTAATTTGAACAATCAAATAAAACGCATCACATTCTGTAGACAGTCATCTGTGAGCCTGTAAAGAGGACAGAAATCACTGCGGCGCTCTATACCAGGAGGAGATTCCACAGGGATCAGATGGGGAGGATGGGATCAGGCCTTTGGTGACCGATTACTCTTACTATACTTTAAATGGCACCTATTATGCAAAATTCGCTTTTACATGTTTGAACATAAATGTGTGTTGGCAGTGTGTATACATAACCACTCTATAATGATAAAAATCCACCTGCTCTTTTTTTTTAAATCCCCATAAATCATAAGCAGTTTCTCAGAGCAAGCCAATCTGAATCCACAGAATCCATAAAATGTGATGTAATCTTTTACCAAACCCCTGTTGACAACTGCTGACAGACACTTCTGGAACAACAGTGATAAGAGGGGAAAATGCCATCAAAATTTCTCTTAAGTCAGTTCTCTTCAGAAATACATTCATATGTTTACAGATGCATCTCATTACAAATCTAGTAAAATACTGTAAATATTTGCCTATTAAAATGTTGAAATTTATGATGTTGAAGCGTAAATAGTGCCTGTTGCACTCCCAAACGCACATTCAAAAACAATGTTTACCGCATTCACTGTCAATCAAAGGAGCCAGGCAAAGGACAAAGAAGCAAACAGCAGATCACGAGCTGATCGCCTGAATGAAGTGTGTGTTTACGCTTTCGGTTTAAGTTTGTTTAATGGATACTTGGCCAAAGCAATGACACAAAACAATGTTAAAGTCCTTTTATAAGGGCCGCCACAGTTTATTTAATGAATAGGAAACACTAATGTGGTTTATTTCCCAGCTGTTTAACTTCACAGACATAACCGACTGTGTTTTTGTAACTTATGCGTGTTTTTAATATAAACTTGTGTGTGTAAGAGAACTTAGTTTTGTACTCACATGCTGTGTGACAACCACTTTCTGTGCGTGTATGTCGGATGTGTGCTCTCTGAAAACTGTGTATCAGAAGTTTAGCTGATATGGCTTGAAAACGCATGATTTCAGCCCAATAGACATGATAATCAAAACCAAACATATGCTTTTGGCCGAGAATCTGAGGCACAAGCTGTAATGGCAGCCCTATTCTGGAAAAGGGGGCAGGGAGCAGTAGCTCATTTGCATTTAAAGGGATATGCATGAAAACAGCATGTTTCTGCTTTCACTCAAAATAGGCATTTTCAAAAGGTGCCCTTTAAATAATGCTTAAATTTCACAAGTCAACAGGGATGTGCTTGGTAATGATTTTGATTCCGATTCCACTTAATGATTTTGGTGCAACCAATTGTATTTTGCAGGAAGCAACCAAATAAACAAACAAACAGTATTTTGTCTTACTTACTAATAAAATATCAAAACATCATGAAAACAAAGTAGAATGCATAATGCAAAATGCATAGGTTCATTGTTCCTACCAAATTAGCTTTTTCTTTTGCTTTCTTATATATATATAAAGATTATTATTTATAAGTTTACTGATTTTTTTTTTTTTTTTCTTAATTAGATTTTATTTATTCAATAAATAATTAAAAACAATGGTTTCTGCTGTTGGGTCATTCCACGAAATCGGTGCCTTTTGCATCTCTAAGAAATAATCAAACATAGATTTAATATAACAACAAATAAATGTGTGATTTAAAAACATAACAATACTATGTAGCTTTCATCAATATTACATAAAGTCAGTTAAAATGTTATTTAAAATAATTTAAATTGCATTTATGCTGGTAAGGGTGAAGGTTTTGGCTTATCCCTCACTATGATTTTTTTTTCAGAAGGACTTTTATTTTGCAAAATAAAGGCAAAATGATATAAAAAAAATCACATTTGCATATTGTTCTAAATATAGTCTCAATGTTTTGGCATAAGTATGCATTTTTTTCTATAAAATATAAGTCATTTGATTGGTGTCCCCTGATTTCATATCAGCCCTGTTACACTTATCAAAAAACTATTGTAAAATAATGTACATTTAAGTGACATAATTTCTAGGAGGTTACATCATCTCTCAACCAGGATTCACTTAAAACACAAGCATGTTTCTCTCACTCCTCTATAATATTCTATTTTTGATGATTTATAAGGCCCTCTGTATATTATAGAGCTTATGCCTGTATCATTCAGTGACATGTGAGTTCTAATTAAACTTAGTATGTAGTAACACTTGTGTTGAAATACCAAAACATGATGTAGAAAAAAGTCATAAAATAATAAATTACATAGCCTGAGATGGCACAATACAATTTCAATACAACTGTCATTTTAAGGTGTCTTCATTTCATGGATATTTAATAATATTGATTAAACTTATTTTATTTTTCACTCTTTCCAAGTGGACAAGGCATTTACTTAAAAAAGCATATTAACTTAACAAAAATATTGACATAGCATATCAAACTAATTTTAGTTATATAACATTAAAAAAGTTGGTATGAGCCACCACATTTAAAAAATATATAAAATAAAAGTAAAAAGAAGGGGCATTTTGGGGTTATGGAGAATAATATGACATGGTAAATACATAATTCTAACATAAACTGTTAATAAAACATGGAAACTGCTCTTGGTTAATAAAAATGGACATCATTCCTGCATGCGCATTCTTCCCAGCTAGTCCTAGTTATATAATGTATTGGTACCTTTTGGTAGTTTCATAATTTACCAACATAACAACATTGCAAGTTCGTACTTTCTTTTGAGATTTATTTATAATGAAGTGATGTACAGTGCGCCACCGCATTAGCATACATTTGAAGAGTGCACACAACAAGCACAGTGTAACGGCTGACAGAACAGGAAAGTTTGTTTTTCTGAGGTGATAGAGAGTTTTTTGTTTTATAACAAGTTACGAAAATAATCTTTAGAATAATGACACTGACATATAGTCCGACAAAATCTTAACCGCAGATACTGCATGAGAACAGCGCGTTTTTCTCTGGCACGTTTGACGAAAGTGTCAACAGGTTTCATGTACATCCTTCAAAATATTTGAGAAGCACTGATGGCATAGCACAGTAGTGCTATAAACAGTAGTGGGTCACTTCAGTCCAGGGGGGCACACTTGTTTTACACGTATTTGGCATCACTTATTTTTGCGGGTGTATTACTGGCATGTGAAAGTCTAGACTGTCTAGTCTAGTCTGAACATAATCTGCCCCCCCCCCTTTTTTTTGTATTTCCAAGGGTAAAAAAACCCCCCACTTATATTATATTATAAAATAACACTTATCTTATATTCGGAACAATACGGTATGAAGCTAATGTGACATTTAAAATAATGGGTTTGTGTGGCATTCCACTCATAAAAGTTGCTAAAAGATTGAATATGCTCTGTAATTGCTGTTGATAAATGATAAAAGGAAACCCTGGTCATTTTATGTTTAGTTAAACTATCAAATGTTAACTACAGTGTCTTTAAAACAAAATTAAATAGCCATTATTACCTGTTTTATCCTCAGAAATTACAATCCACCTAATTGCAATATTTGATTGGTACTGAAATCTGTGATATTATTGAAGTACTTGATAGTACTTGATGTTGGATTAAAAAATGTCATAAATAAATGACATGATATGCATGTGCAGTGGTTCTGAATAAAAATCAGTTTTATCCCTTCCACCATATCAGTCTTTCAGAGCATCAACAAAGAGACAGTTCTGTTATTGAAGACTGTGATTGTTTGATATTGGTGTTGAAGTGTTTGCTGATGATGCTGATGATTCTGATGATGTCTGTCTGTCTCTCCTTCTGCAGCTCAGGGTCTGGTGTTTCCTCCGCTGGCACTGTGGCTGACTGTGGCTCTGGCTGTGTGTTTGCTGGCTCTGCTGGTCGCTCTGGCCGCCGTCTGCCGCAGGAAGATCAAAGAGAGCTGTGAGGAGATGAGAGCCGGTGAGAATCTGACAACTTTCTTATCAACATATTAGATAATAATAGTCTGCATCTCTGGATCCTGATCCACTTTTAACTCTCACTTAGATGTGTGCTGTTGAGTTTCTGCCTGGTCTGTCATGGCCTCGATGCATTATATCACAGATTGATTGATAAAAATACATATAATAATAAAAAAAAAAGTTAAATGAATGAAGTCATGAGATTAATCAACAGCTATTTTATATTACATACTGACAGCCATAGGTTGTTTCTCATGATTTGTATGCGTCTAACAGTACTATAATGGTGAATATAAAAAGGATATAATACCAACTTAGCAATGAATATGTTTCAGATAATACTTTACTATATATATATATATATATATATACAGTGCTGCTTGAAAGTTTGTTAACAATTTAGAATTTTCTACATTTTTGCATAAATATAACACAAAACATCATCAGATTTTGACACAAGTCCTGAAAGTTGACAAAGAGAACCCAATCATGAGACCAAAAATATACTTTATCATTTATTTACAGAGAAACATGATCCAGTGTAAAATATTTTTTTTGCAAAAGTATGTTACTCTTTGCTTTCAGTATCTGGTGTGACCCCTTTTTAAAGCAATAACCACAGATAACGTATTTTGTAACCGCTGATCAGTCCTGCACAACAGCTTGTAGGAATTTTAGCCCATTCTTCAGTACAGAAACACTTGAACCCTGTGATATTGGTGGGTTTCCTCCTATGAACTGCTTGCTTCAGGTCCTCCCACAACATTTCAATTGGATTAAGGTCCAGACTTTGACTCAGGCATTCCAAATCATTAACCTTGTTCTTCTTTGACCATTTTTCGGTAGAATGACTTGTGTGCTTGTGGTCGTTTTCTTGGTACATGACCCACTTTCTTCTAGGATTCAGTTCTCAGACAGATGTTCTGACATTCTGACATTCAGAATTCATTGTTCCATCAACGATGGTAAGCCATTTTGGCCAAGATGCGGCAAAGCAGGCCCAAACCATGATACTACCACCTCCATGTTTCACAGATGGAATAAGGCTCTTATGCTGGAATGAAGTGTTTTTCATTTTCCGAACATAACACTTCTTATGTAAACCCAAAAAGTTTCATTTTGGTTTCATCCGTCCACAGAACATTTCTCCAATAGCCCTCTGACTTGTTCACATGATCTTTACATATACATATGTTTGGGGTCCATGGCATCAAAACACTGTGTGAAGATAATAATGTACAAACTCACGCATTGCACACAATTTGTTGTTTTTCTGGTGTGGCTCAGTTTAGAGTGACTAGAGCGGCGCCGCGGGTGATCGTTGACGCGTCCGCCGCTCTGAGCTGAATGCTAAAGCCAAAGTCCTGTACTGCCAAAACCCCACTCTCCTCCAGTGCTGCTGGAAGTTCATTAGCGCCGCGAGATAATTAGTTGCAGCGTGTAACTAGGGAGCGCAGAACTTGGAGGTTGAAATGACAGGAAGAAAGACTGATGGGTGGAGGAGAAGCACCGGCAGAGATGGAGATAGATTTAGCAGTCATGTGAAGGAAAGAACAATGCTTTGGTGAGAATGAGAGGCCGGTGTCACCGAGCTGTAATGAGTTCTGTGTGTAATGCAGGAGACATTTAAATAAAGGTCATTGCAGTGCTGCACAGGACCCCTGGGCTTTTAAAAATACATCTGCAACTGGAAGACAGAGAGTGAGAGAAAGAGTAAATATCTGGCTGTATAACCGTAGCAAACAGTGAAATGGAATGGAATGAACAGACGGGCGTATCGGTCTGAGAGAGTCCAGAGCAAATCAGCTGCTCTTTCTCCAGTAACCCGTGCAGGAATTCTGGAATAAGATTCAGTGAACGGGTCAGCAACCTGTTGAAGTAATCGAGTTGTTGAGTGAGTCACATACTCCGCTTACCCACTCCACTCCTGTTGTTCTTGTCTCCCATCAGTCACGAGGCTTTTGAGCTGAAATTTGGTACTGTAACTCGACTTTTAATGTCTGGTTCTTGTTTAAGAACTTGCTCCTGTTGCAACATGTCATCAGCTTTTAGTCAACAGCCTTTTCAGTTTTTCATGACTAAAACCGCACAAATACTTTGCAGCTTAAGTTAGCATATGTTATACAGCTTGGTTTATTAGAGCATTTATTAATAAATTAATTATAAATAATACACCAATAAATATAAATATTTATGTATATTTATATAAAATAGATACAATTATTTATATAAAAAAGTGTAAATTACCATTTTATATATTTTTTGCAAATAAAAATAAATGTAAATATGTATGTGTAATATATATGAGACTCTGTGTTGATTTACTAACACATTCCTTCCAATTTTTAAATAAAAGTTTTTTCCTTTAGAACATTTTAGCATAAAATTACAATGGCTCAATATAACAAAAAAGATGCTATGTTTTCAGACATGTTTATATTCATTTTTAGACAACACAATACAAATGCTTTAACTTCATAAGAAAGCAATATTTGGTGGAAGAACCCTGATTTTCAGTCTCAAAAAAATGAAAACTGAGAATTTTTTTAAGTAGTCTCTTAATGTTTTCCATGGCTGTATATACTAAAACCATAAAAAAAATGATTACTTGACATAAAATAAACAGTAACATTAACAGAAAATAAATAATAATAATACAAAAAAAAAACTTAAAAACTTTTTTTTTAATTTCAGCTATTGCCAAGGTTTCTCATTTTTGTTTAGTTTAAATTGAAGTACTAAAATAACTAAATGAACAGAAAACTAAAACTAATAGAATATACACAACAAAATTGCTGAAATTTTAACCAAATTTAAAATTAAAACAGAAAATAAAATCAAAATTGAATCTAATTAAAAAAAAATACAATAGTATATCTACAAGATTAAAGTTGAAATATTTCGAGAATAGAAGTGAAATATTTTGAGAATAAAGTCGAAATTCCAAGAATAAAGCCGAAATTTCGAGAATAAAGTCAAAATTACGGGAATAAAGTCGAAATGTTTCAAGAATTTAAATCATAAATAAATTGTAGAAATTAAAGTTATAATATTCATTGTTCAAGCAACATTTATGCACATTTATGTTCAAGCAACCCGTGAAAGTGAATTTTGCATTCAATGTCCCCTTTAAATTTAAAAATATATGTATTAACAGACCGAACAGGAAAATTTTTTATTCAGCCTACACACCCAGTTGACATTCCTTTGGGGATGCAAGATCTCCTATTTAACCCTTTTTAATACGCTACAAATATATGTGAGATTATAAGCAAAAAATCATACCATGTGTCATACTCAAGCTTAAAAATGATATTTAATATCTTCGATTGTCTCAGCTTTCAAAATCAGTTTTATAGCGAAATACAAACAATGTGTCTTACAATAATGTGTTTTTCAAGCTCTTTAATGTGGCTTGACAGATCGCTGTATTCATGTGAATAGGTTCATTAAATTATACTGTTTTCTTTGTGAAAGTTGCACCACCAACTACCTAGCAAAAACGTCTGTGGCACCCAACCTTTCATTTCTCACATGTATTTAATTAACAACAACAATAAAACATTCTAAAGGTTGAAGTGGGCTCCAACTCGTTGACATACGTTATATTGTTGCCTTTTCTGAGGTATATAACGTTAAGTGACTATTCACAAGCTGTTTTATTCACAGTATAATACAGTAATTGACTGGACATAATATTTAACGTCTTCCATTCATTATTTTCAGTGCGTCAGCCACCCATTAATCGCAATTATTTTTGTGCTTTGTTGCCTTTAGTATAACGCAGCTTAGCTTTCAAATTCTGTCAATTTTATCACGAAATACAAATTATAAATGTTTATTTCAAGTTTATAGGAAGATATAAAAGTAAAAGAACATCAGGAGGCATACAGGGTTCCCACGGGTCCTTGAAATGCTTGAAAGTTTGTGAATCTGACAAAAAAAATTCAAGGCCCTGGAAAGTTTTTGAAAATAAACATACATAGATACAGGTCCTTGAAAGTGCTTGAATTTATTATGTGCAAGAAGTTTTCTGAAAAAAATTCCATATTATTCCCTTTAGTCCACTAAACTTTGTGGCCTATGCATACTAGCTTTTTTGATTTATGTTAGTTACGTGCATTTTTTTAAGTTTACTTATTTTTTGGGGCTTTTTATTATGCCTTTTATTGTGATAGGACAGTAGAGAGATGACAGGAAAGAGCTGAGAGGAGAGAGGGGAGCAGCAAAAGACCTCGAGACGGGAATCGAACTTGGGTCGCCATATGTCGATATGTCGATGCACTAAACATGAGGCTATTGGCGCCGACATATGCATTTTTTTGTACGCATTATGTTAACTTAATGTTACATGAGCCTAAGCTCTTTTCAATAAAATTCAATGCAAAAGTTAGCATCAGGTCATTTTAGAATACAGTATAGGATGTACCGAATATTCTCCAGTTTTTTTTTTTTTCAAGATTTATTTTTTGGCATTTTTTACAATGGGACAGATTAGAACTGACAGGAAGTGAAGTGGGAAAGAGATAGGGGGCGGGATCGGGAAAGGTCCGCGAGTCGAGATTCAAACACGAGACGCCCGTAGCGCAATGGCACTGGATGTCAGCGTGCTGCCCACAATTCTATCAGTGCCGACAAATATACTCCAGTTTTATGCAAAACAGAAACACGACAAAGATTATCACATCTCTGTCAGATAATAAAAATAAAAATGTCAAATAATTGCCAAAAATAAATGCCAAAAAAAAAGCTTTTTTGCATAGTTGTGTTTGACACATGAAAACTGTGTCTTACAAGGTAACACAGTGTAACCTTGCTTTCACTTAAAATGTGTCTCCACATTAAGTTTTTCAATTTTAAGTTAACCAAGGTATGGGAACCGTGCATGAAAAAAAACAGCTATTTTAATTAAACAAAAGTCTCATTACTGTAATTAGAAAGATGGCTGATTCACATGCCGCTTAAACTGAAGCGAATACAGCGATCTGTCACGCCACATTAAGGAGCGTGAAAAACACATTATTGTAAGACATATTGTTTGTATTTCGCTATAATACTGAAAGATTTAAAAGCTGAGACTTTGGTATTTCTTTCGGCGTTCTCAGTCTGGGGCATTTGCATGTGCAATAGGCTAGAGGCTAGAATATACGATCAAAATATTATAACTTTAATCTCGCAATTGCTGCGAGTTGTCGTAATTTTGACTTTTTTTTAAAACATTTTGACTTTATTCTCAAAACATTTCAACTTTATTCTCATAATTTCAACTTTATTTTTAAAATATTTCAACTTTATTGTTGTAATATTTTGACATTATTCTCGAAATATTATGATTTTAATCTCGTAATCTTTTTTTTTTTTTTTTTTAACATGGCACTAAAAAGCCATTGTATATATCAATAATACTAAAATATCATATTATATAAAACATTTTCTAAAACACTTTGCCAGAAACAGCACTCAGACTAACTAAACAAACCGATCTCTGCAACGTGTGTGAGCGTTCGAAGAGCTTCAGATGAAGTGAATGTGTTCGTGCGTGTGGAGATGCAGCATAATGGATGCTGTCTGCTCCGCTGTGGCTGCAGGTTCAGTAGAGGAGATTGGTCTGGACACTCGTCGCCTCAGACTCACGGCACACTTAGACTCTAACACTCACTAACTCATTTTTCTTGGCTGTCATAATGTGTGTGGAGAGCTTGAGTGGATCCTAACTAGAGCGAGCAGCTCCTGAGATTGGGCTGTTATTCAGGATACGGGGCCGGAGAGCCACCGCACAGCGAAATCAACAATCAGCTCTCTGATTTCATCTCTGGCTTCCTGCTTCACTCCTGACTCCATTTAATTCAACTCCTCTTCACTTTTGACCAAACGTTTCCATTTATTCATCTCACAAAATTACTGCAGACACAGAATATTTAGTACTTTTAGATGCATACTGTTAAAGCATGCATACTGCTTATTTATGTTTCATATTTATTATTAAAACTTTATTATTCTATTAAAATTTCTTTTACATACAGTATTTACTCATTTTATGGTTCATTTCTGTGGCTTTTTTTCTTCACATAATGCAGAAATTATATTATTGATACAAGGCATAGAAAGGGTCATTATACACTGACTAAAATTATAAACACAACACTTTTGTTTTTGCCCCCATTTTCCATGAGCTGAACTCAAAGATCTAATACTTTTTCTATGTACACAAAAGGACAATTTCTCTCAAATATTGTTCACAAATCTGTGTAAATCTGTGTTAGTGAGCACTTCTCCTTTGCTGAGATAATCCTTCCACCTCACAGGTGTGGCATATCAAGATGCTGATTAGACAGCATGATTATTGCACAGGTGTGCCTTAGGCTGGCCACAATAAAAGACCACCCTACAATGTGTGATTTTCCTTTACTTATTAACACATCTCCTTCGCATAGAGTTGATCAGGTTGTTGATTGTGGCCTGTGGAATGTTGGTCCACTCCTCTTTAAATGGCTGTGCGAAGTTGCTGGATATTGGCAGGAACTGGAACACACTGTCGTATACGCCGATCCAGAGCATGTCAACATGCTCAATGGGTGACATATCCGGTGAGTATGATGGCCATGCAAGAACTGGGATGTTTTCAGCTTCCAAGAATTGTGTACAGATCCTTGCAACATGGGGCCGTTGTCCATAACATACGCCTGCCCATACCATAACCCCACCGCCACCATGGGCCACTCGATCCACAGCGTTGACCTCAGCAAACCGCTCACCCACACGATGCCATACATGCTGTCTGCCATCTGCCCTGTACCTTGAAAGAGAACACCTCTCCAAAGTGCCAGATACCATCAAATGTGAGCATTGCCCACTCAAGTCGGTTATGACGACGAACTGCAGTCAAGTCGAGACCCCAATGAGGATGACGAGCATACAGATGAGCTTCCCTGAGACAGTTTCTGACAGTTTGTGCAGAAATAAAAGGCCACTCTAAAATGAGCAGACCGACTGTTGCAGCAGCTGTCCGGTTGGCTGGTCTCAGACGATCTTGGATGTGAAGATACTGGTTGTGGGCTGGTGTGGTTACACGTGGTGTGCGGTTGTGAGACTGGTTGGATATACTGCCAAATTCTCTGAAATGCCTTTGGAAGCGGCTTATGGTAGAGAAATGAACATTCAATTCACGGGCAACAGCCCTGGTGATAATTCCTGCAGTCAGCATGCCATTTGCACGCTTCCTCAAAACTTGCGACATCTGTGGCAGTGCTGTGTGTTAAAACTGCTCGTTTTAGAGTGGCCTTTTATTGTGGCCAGCCTAAGGCACACCTGTGCAATAATCATGCTGTCTTATCAGCATCTTGATATGTGTCATGAATCTGGTCAGTGACCTGCGGTCCGCTCACCACCAGATGTCGCTCTCACCCTGTCATAACGCTCAGACTGTTGCATTACACCCCGGACTACATTCCCTGTCATCCAGCGCGCTGATTGGGTCAGCACCTGTGACCAATCAGGCATGCTATAAAAGCCCCGGACTTTCCCTCTGTATCTTACGGAGTATTGTTGTTGTTATTACCATTGCTATCGTTGTTATCCTAGTTCCTTGTTCCTTGTTCCTAGTTCCCTTGTTTCCTTGTTCCCTAGTTTCCGAGTTCCCCTTGTTTAGCTCTCAGTAGACTGCAGAGAAAGTGATGGCAGCTCCTTTACATTGTAAAGTGTGTGATTTCATATCTGGCTGTATTTTAGAGCACACTGCATCTTTTTGGAACACTTGCTTGACTAGTCTTGATCTTTGTAAAATGGGTTTTCTCCACAATTTTGGCAAATTCAGACATTTAAGCCATTCCTAATCTGCGTTTTTCTCAGCATGTTTGTGCATTTGCCTGAGGTACATAATGTGACTGCATTTGGAGACTGTAAACTCATTCCTTCTCATCCATTTTTCTCTTTACAGAGGAAGAAGCGAAAGAACTCGAGGAAGCCAAAGAATTAGAAGAAGCCAAATCAGGTCAGTTACTTGTATTTTGTAGAAATATACATGTGCATCTCAATATATTAGAATGTTGTGGAAAAGTTCATTTATTTCAGTAATTCAACTCAAATTGTGAAACTCGTGTATTAAATAAATTCAGTGCACACAGACTGAAGTAGTTTAAGTCTTTGGTTATTTTAATTGTGATGATTTTGCCTCACATTTAACAAAAACCCACCAATTTCTTTGACAGTGGCCTTCAGCTCATTTGCATTTTTTGGTCTCTTGTTTCTCATTTTCCTCTTGACAATACCCCATAGATTCTTTATGGGGTTCAGGTCTGGTGAGTTTGCTGGCCAGTCAAGCACACCAACACCATGGTCATTTAA
>JAHKKF010470287.1:8291-31972 GCA_019740295.1 Labeo calbasu | reverse complement strand
AGTGTGATCAACGTTTGTGTAAGCAGTAGATGTGTTAGGGAAGTAACACGTAACATTTTAATTATATTTTGCTAAAATGAACAAAATAACTCGAAAAAAGATTCGTTCATTTTGCTGAACGAGACTCAGAGGTCTGAGTCTGTAAAATGATCCGAACTTTCCATCACTACTACAAATCACGTCTAATTTCATAGTCTGTGTACTCTGGCTCAAAATGGTAGAGTATGGCGAAAAACTCCATCTTACTTTCTCCTACAACTTTAGAATCATCTGACATCGTTGTACCTTTTTGTTTGTAAACAGCGTTTGACTTGGCACTGGGTCTGTAGGTCCGCCTACGTTCCGCGTGACCTTTCGACGTGATTCAGTAGTACATAGCGTCGTGAAAGCGCATCCCAGAGCCTGTGCTACACAAGCTTTTGTGCTTAAAAAGTATAAAAAATTTTATTTTCTGAAAAAAATGAGGATCGTTTCGCTAGAAAACACTTCTTCCTCGACTGGGATTGTTTAGAGCCCTTTGTAACTGCATTTAATCTACATTTTGGAAGTTCAAAATTGGAGCACCAATGAAGTCCATTATATGGAGAAAAATCCTGAAATGCTTTCCTCAAAAAACATAATTTCTTCACGACTGAAGACAGAAAGACATGAACATCTTGGTTGACAAGGGGGTGAGTAAATTATTTGTGAATTGTTGTTTTGGAAGTGGAGTTCTCCTTTAAAATAACTGCTTTCTATTTTAATGTATTTTAAAATGTAATTTATTCCTGTGATGGAAAAGCTGATTTTTACAGTCATTACTCCAGTGAGTGTCACATGATCCTTCAGAAATCATTCTAATATACTGATTTGCTGTTTTATAATTCTTCTTATATAACATATTTGTGCGACTTAACCACATTGAAAATCCCTGAAAGTTTTATTATTTATGCCAGAGAAGTATTTAAAATAATTAATATATACTGTGTACAATTTACTTTTGTGAAAATTATGTTATAATAATAAAAATAATAATGGTAGTTTTTACATTTTTATTAAATCAGAAAGTGCAATATAAGCATGTTCACTTTTGTATTTATAAAGAAAACCTTTATCTAACTCAATGCAAATGCCCTATTCACAGGTGTACTTGTCTCCCATGACTAATTTATTTTACAAATTAAAGTGTCCGATAATAGTTATTAAGATAAAAATGAGTAGTACGCTGCCTGTCATTTAATATTAACACGGTGAACACCATAAAGGGGAACAAAATTAAAAGAGCTTTATCTAGACTACTATGACTGGAGTCTTCATCTCATATAAGAGCACATCATTTAACAAAAATACTATTTATATCCTAAGGTGGAAAAAAATAACTTTACACATTAGAGTCTTTTTTATCTGATAAATGAGAAGCACTACAAGCTTCAAAGTCTTTCCTTTTTTAAACTCGGCAAGGCATACAGAAATATGACGTTACCAAACACCTAAAGCATTTATGAAAAGCTTTTCTAATATGTTCATATAACTTTGTATGCACTAGTATTGTCCAACTGCACCTTAAGCTCTGGTTTCATCTTATCACTTCAAAGCCATTTACTAGAGATGGCTTAAAGTCAAGACCGCAATGTCAGATCAAATACGGTTAATGATATTTGGATGTTATGGAGTACAGCACTTAGCTGATGCATGAAGAATCTGATGTACATTTGTATATGTGTGTGTGTGTGTGTGTGCAAACACACGTGAAAGGCCGTAAGGCTTGATAGTGAAGTGTCTGAGAAAAAAATTTGGAGAGAAAATAAATCCTTGTCCCTCCTCTCTCCCCCCCTTCACTCACTTTGTAGTTGAGAGCACCTTCGCAGCCCAGACACTAGATACTCAAGTGTTCTTATGAACCTCAAAGAGAAGGATAGACGTAAAAGGGATTTCGTGAGAGTGAGTGATCGAGAGAGAAAAATAGAAAGAGCTCAAGGTGAACGGCTTGAGAATGCACATGTTGAGTGGCTTAGGCAAAAAGAAAGAAAGAATGAAGGAGAGAGCAATGGGGAGGGTTAAGAGAGAGAGAGAGATCAGCAAAAATATAATAGTGTTGCAGAAGAATGATACAATTCAGGCTTTAGTGGGAACCTGACAGGAGAGTATGAGGGATAGAGAATGAGAGAGAGAGAGGGTGAGCAGATAAAGGGATGGATGTCACTAGCCGTAGGCCGGGTGAAAAGGTGTCAGTCTCTCAAGTTGGACATGTCACTGGGAGTTTGGACATGAATCTTCCAGCTTAGGACAGACCTCTACCTGACAAGACAAGCATAGATATACTAACATTAGAAGGAACTGATGTACACACACACACACACACACACACAGAGCATAAAGAAATTACACTGAAGTACAGGTACTGTCAAAATTCTAATTAATTAGAAATAAATAAAAGTGAAAACCCTACTTAAAATACATTTATTTCGTACTAAGTATAGTTCAAATCTATTAACAAATTCACTGACATATCACTCGAGACTTACTGATACAAAAATTAGCATTAACCTTTATTTGGAGTACTTGTGCATGATGCGCAGTTCTTAATTTTAAGCCTAAAATGTCTTTTAATGTCACTGTTGATGAGGATTGTATGGTCTTTGAATAATATCAGTCTTTTAATGCAAGATATTTAAAATGTACCTAAAGTATACTTGCAACAGTTCCACTTTAGCACAATCAAATGTACTTTAGTATATCTTTAGCTGGACTTCAGCACAGCTTCCTCACAATTTAAGTGCATTAAGTACTGTACAAAATTAGTTGCTCTAATTTAGCAAACTTTAAGTATACCAGTTTAGTATACCGAGAGTACAATTACATTATTTTTATTATTTACATAAATATGTAAATGTATTTCTAGTATACCTAGCATTAGAAATTAGTACAGTTGAGGTCCAAAGTTTACATACACCTTGCAGAATCTGCAAAAGGTTAGGCATACTTGTTTTACCAAAATTAGAGGGATGATACAAAATGCATGTTATTTTTTATTTACTACTGACCTGAAGAAGATTTCACTTGAAAAAAAGTTTACATATAGTGTAGTGTGCAGGAGTTAATAATTGTTGAATTTATAAAATGACCCTGTTCAAAAGTTTACATTGTGTTGTTACCTGAATGATCCACAGCTGTGTGTTTTTTTTTTTAGTGATAGTTGTTCATGAGGCCATTGTTTGTCCTGAACAGTTTAACTGCCCTCTGTTCTTCAGAAAAATCCTGCTGGTCACGATGCATTAAGAGCTGCAGGTGGAAACTTTTTAAATTCGATGATCAGTGTAAATTTAACTTATTTTGTCTTCTAGGAAATATTGTATGTATCTTCTAAGGAGCAGTACTAAATGGAAAAAAAACATATATGATTTTTAGGCAAAATAAGAAAAATATACATCTTCATTCATCATTCACATTCAAAAGATTACACCCCTGGTTCTTACCAAATATATAAATATTTACAATTATGTAGAGCCCTGTATATACATGCAAATTCTGTGATATTGCTTTTGTACAACACAAAGGACATGTTTACAAATGCATAAGGAGAAAACGGTGTCTCAAATACTTAACTTTTGCCTCTTGTGTGTGGAACTATACGCAATAATTTCTGTAAGCTGTTTCTAATGTTTGTAAAAGAAGTCTCTTTCTAGTCTTCAGTGTCACAAGATCATACATTTTAAGTCCTAAATCATTCTAATATGCTGATTTGGTGCTCAAGAAAATTACTTACATCATTACTCCTTATAATATATCCAGGGTTGCCAACTTTTAAGTTCAGCTTGGAGTGAGATTTTTTTGTTTGTTTGTTTTGGAGTGGGGGGTTGGGTTGGGAGGAGGGGCGTGGCGATCTCGATTTCCGTATCTATTTATATGTATATACTGTACATGTAAGTGGATAAAAATGCAGCTGAATGCTTTTTTAGCACCATTTTAAACTTGGTTTAAATTCAGTATTTGCTTGCATTCATTGTGTGTACTTATACGAGCACCGTAAGTTATTAACTTTTTAAATTTCACATTTAAAAATATAGTTTTTAAACATTTCTAAATATTTATTCAAATGAAAAACTTAAAAATAAGTAAGCAGGTATGACCTGCAATATTCTAGATACATATTTAGTAAAGAACCATACAGGTACCTAGTGGGTAAACCATGGCATTACAAATGAAAATAATTTTTGTTTCCGACCACAAAATGACTCTAATTTGCCTCTTTGCATTGGAATTTAACCTTAAATACTATACTAATTGTAATAGAAGTAACAGAAATATAAAATAATATATATAATTTAAGTCATTAATGGACCATAATTATTAGACAAATGGTATTTTGTACTAAATGATCTCATCTTAAAATAATAAATAAATATTATTGAACTAAACTATAGAACATTTATTTAACTGAAAAATAGCTAAGCTGTATGGTCACATTATAAGTAAGCAATACCTGAGGGTTAAATACAAGAAAACCATATTAACCCTTACAAAAATTAACCATGGTTTTATTATAGTAAATGTGTAGTACTCATGTTTTTTTTTGGCGCATTGATTACCATTTGTATAACCATAGTTATACTACAAACACCATGGTTAAACTATGGTTAGTGTAACAGGACCATGGTTAATTTGTGGTTACCATGGTTTAACTATAGTAACCATGTTTTTTTTTTTTTTGGTTTTATTTGTAGTAAAAACAATATTTAATTTTCGTAAGGGTTGCCTCTCCTTCACTCTCCAGAATAAAATTATACTGTAAATCACATCGACGTAAAAATCAATGCATAATATGCTGTAATGTTTACCAAAAAATTGCTTCAAATACCTGTATAGTGAAGCTGTCCTTTCTATCCTACTTAAACACATTCAAATGTACTGTCAAAGCTGGTTTGTTTGGAGAACTCCGTGAATCACGTGACCGCGTGGCGGCGACGCCGGCGAGATCAAAGCTTGTCGACAACTCAATGATTCAAATGATCCGTTTATAGCGAGTCTCCAGAACGGGAGTTCTTGTGAGCGCGTGCGCGAGTGATGCTGTGAAAAGTAAGTTACTAATGTCTAAATTTAGGATTAATTAGTGTAACTGAAAATCATAGGTCAAAACTGTCAGTTGTGAACAGTTTGTGAACTAAATCTGCTGTAAAGGGTTATCCATTTCAGCAGACTGAAGTGCTTGAACACAGACACTATCAGACAATATCAGTGTCTCTGTTTTAGGGCAAAAACCGAAACTTTAAAATAACACAGATTAAATAAAATAACACATGCACGTTCATATTCGCCGCTGCTGTAACGTTAGCAGTTTTAGCTACGCATTTAGCCCTATGTGCCGTATGTTTTTATATTGTTTATCAACGATATACATTTTTCTGCTGTTTGGATCAACTAGCCGAGTAGACAGATATGAATGTTTCTTCATAACCATACTAAAAAAAAGGAAATATTGTTAGCTGATGCTAACTGTATAGCTTACAAGCTTGCTGGTGTTAAGCTGAGGTAATTTTTAGATATAAAGTCCAAATATTTTTATTCAATCACCTAGACAGATTACATCTGAAGGGGAAAAAAGGATGTGATGTTCAGAACATGGTAACTACAGTAATTATCAAAGTGGGAAGTGATGCCCTCTGGGGGCATTTGGCCAGGGGTGTTTTTACATCACAGACAAGGTTTGAGAAGAAAAAAAATATTATGAAAATATATAATTATATTTTCCTTAACATGTTCTTACTAACTTCAGGCCTTATTCTAATATCATATATATAACTGTGATGTTCTGCAAAACAACAAGCTTTAAAACACTTTTTTCTTACTGGTGAAAATTAGATGGTCAAATCTGTTTTCTCTCAGGTACATCGCAGTGTAAACTTCACAGTGAATATTACTACATCACTCTCGTCAACGTAGTTCATATCAACAACAAAAATATCTCTTGACTCCATATAGTGGTTATTTTGGGAAAATCCCAGGTATTTTGAGCAGTAGGATTATAAAAAGTAGCCTATATGAAATTGCAAAATAAATCTATCAGTACTTTTTTTTTCACTTCAGTACATAAACAATCGAGTACTTGTATTTTCACTTGAGTAAAATTGAAAAAGGAGTACTTTTAATTTTACTGGAGTAATATTTTATTAAACGTGTCTTTGTTTTTACTTAAGTACGTGATTTGTGCTTCATCCACCACTCCCTCAAGGCACAATGCAATGTCTATCAGCTGTACTGTACAGAATCTCTATGAATATATACTGTATACTACTATATTCTATGAATTCAGAAATGTATTTTGTGTATTGGGGAGCAAGACCGGCAAAATACAGCATTAAAATATATGTTATACATTTTCCCATTATACAATATAATGAAGTACAGTTTAAACTCTTTACTTTACACTCTTGCAAATATATTTTGACACATCATGCAGTTTTCTTTTCAGTGAATTTCAAGACTTTCAGATAATTAGAACACACATGTAGATTAGACATCAGACACTTGCTGGGGCGGTTTTGGTATGTGACAGACACATTTGCATCCACTTCCATAGTGCATTATGTGTAATACGCAGCTGAACGAGTGCTTAGGAGCCATTTTAGTAAATCCTCTTCCACCATCCGGCTTCCGCACACCCCCTGCATATCAGGAGGAAATGCCTCTGCCTGAGTCTGTCAGTTTAAGGGCTTCTGAAGGGTGTAAATGTTTGGGTGTGTATGTTATCGGGAGCCTAGCATGTGTGCTCGCATGAATGAGATTCATGTTGGTGCAGAGGGAAATTAGTGTTTGGCTTTTAAATGGATGATTACTGAAATTCTGAAAGAAGACTCATTTGTTCTTGTCTCAACATTTCTGCTTCTGATAGAAACGCCACACTAGAGCCACCTGCCTCTCCAGTAACTTCTTAATCAAAAAAAGAAGAAAAAAAGGAAGAAAAAACCCTGCAGTGTGTGTGTATGTGTGTGTGTGTGTGGCCTCCTGTTTGGCCTTCTGCTGTGTCTTCCCACAGAGATACCAAATGACTGCTGCAGTGTCAGTCCAAAAGTGTGAGCATTTGACAGAAAAGAAGAAAATCAACCCTGAATGTTAGATGCAATATATCTGCTCTCTTTCATGTATCAGAACTAGAATTTAATTTTCAACCAGCTGCATATATAGATACCATAAAAGCTAATATTTGTTCAAGTACATTTAAGGATGATTGCTAAATCTTTGCCTGCAGTTGTTCTGAAAAATATAAAGCAGAAATAGCGGTGTCTTATTCTCCTATCTAATTGTAGTAGTCCACATTCCACTTATGAAAAAAGTACCTTGGTATTACCATGTTTTTGGTGCATGGTTCTTGCAGGTCAGGCAAACAAGCAGAGGAACTAAAAACAGCTTACTTTATTTCATAAAGGCAAACACAAACAAGATAATCATTAGGACAAAGAACAACACAAGAAAAAAACCTGTGACAAACAACACAAGACAAAGAACTGAATAAACTGAGGGCTGTAGTAAAAACATGAAATAATTTGCCATGGGTTCACTTGAGATTTTCCTATGGTGTTTTATAATGGGGTTTTACAATTCATAAGTAAAATAACAGTTTTCAAACATTAAAATATCAGTTGTAAACATAACTTAACAATATGAAGTGCCAAACGGATAGGGCTGCCCTCCACTAAAGATTTTCCTGGTTGACTAGTAATTGTTCGTTTTAAGAATGGGTCAACTATTAGTCACACGTTTATTAATAAACTATATAAATTATAATAATGAGCCTTTAACTGCCTACATAGCCTAATAAGCGCAAGCACAGACACACACGAAAAGCTTGCCACAGTGCACCGGCAGATATAATAATTATAAATGTGTCTGGGAAAAAACAGCAAGGAGACTACATTAACGTTTTGATAATTTATTGATGAACAAGTGTTTTTTTGATTAAATCAGCAACACTGACTCGTCTGCGTGTTACATACGGATTACATAATCTGTAATATTTGTTTTCTATTTGAACTGGTTCATTTGAAAGTAGACATTTCACTCCCTATAGATATTTTCTAATGTCTGTAAGGCAAATATACACTGAGTTTTGAAGTTTCGCGCTCAAGTTCACAGAGACCGAGATGGCCAACATCCTGTTTGCTTTAATTATTTTACAAAAGCACAACGTTTCGTTGTTATTGTGAGTGCACACAAATAAACAAGTCTTTACAGATTTGAAAGATGTATTACTTTTGTCTGTATGACCAAAAATAACTGAGCAACTGACCACACCGGTGCCTCCATCTGTCATGCAGGGAGCGCACTACTATTCAGCGTCTACACTCCGCACAGATGCTTCAATAGTGCACATTTTTCTAGGTTAACATTAGATTGAGAGACTATGTAAAGTCCCTACTACATATATCTTTCAGATGAAAAGCCATTTTTGAGGTTGATGAATGATAGGTGAGCTTTTGGATGTCCTACCCGATGTACTATATTACCACAAAGACCAGTCGTTAACGATTTGTCCGCCACGAACTGCGTGACTTCGTCACTTCTTGTGGAATTTTGTTCTTCTGCAGCTAAGTGACTAAAAAAATTTTAGTCAAGAATGCCTCTTCTTGTCGACTAACAGTTAGTCGACTATTAGGGGGTAGCCCAGTCATTCAGTCCTGTCAATCATGATTACGAATGTATATAAGAAGCGGTCATCGCACAGTCCCAGTGAATTTTACCGGGATCCTTCCACCTCCCCATCTCCTCCTTTATTTTTGCCATTCTCGCTCTATGTAGAACCGCAATGGTGGGTTGAGCTCAGAGCTCAAGCCGATCCTCAGATTTGAGCCTCCTTCAAGGACAGCAAGCCAAGTTTGTTTACCATTAAATATTAAGACTAGATTGGCAGGTGAAAAAATGTTGTTATACAAAATACATACTGGAGATTCATTAACTATTGAAAGATACAACAACAACAACACATTTGATTCAGAATAAGAATATCAAGTCAGCGGGTTTTAACCTGCCTGAGGAACACAGGAAAGCCTTCAAGGTCTCAACCCTGTCCAACTCCACCTACGTAAAACTGACTTGTGAGTGGCACATGTTTTAAAAGACAAAACATTCCCATTCTGCTTGTTGGCATAGGTGAAGGGGCACTCACATCCTGCAGATTGTGCTTCAAACCCCTGGCGTGGGTGGCAGTTTGAAAGGACGGCCATCTTGGAGTGCCCTACAGTCACGAACAGATGGAGGTGGTGGCATTTTCCGCAAAGCTTCGCCAGCAGCGTGTAAGTCTCTGTCATTACTACCCATTTGTCCACCTTGTTCTCCTGGTTCTCTAACAGCACGTCCCAGAATTAGCTTGTGGGCCAGCAGTAATCAAATCATAACCGTAAAGAGTTATCTCTAGCTTGTTAAGTGTGAATTTATGCTTAGGATAGGTGTGGAAGGTTTGGATGTGAAAATATTCAAATTTTCCATTCATTTCACAAGTAAGGGTGTCCTGGGGAAAACACATTTTACTAAATGTTGTAACCGGTGTTTCGTGCACTGATATAGCCTACTGTGTTATTTAAGTATGCTATAAACCTTGAGTATGTCGGTATTTCTTGATTTTTTTCTCACGTCTGGAACAATTTAAGATCTGCCACCTTCAAAGTGACTGAGGTTGTCAAACTTCCTGGGTTCCTCATCTCGGTAAAATGATTTCCCTTCCTGTATACATTTCATCATGGGTTTCATTCATATTTTCTCATTTGGTGTTGGTGCGAGTCATTTTTTTGCATGGCAGATTGCCTGTCACGCTGCTGAAATCTCTCTTTACCAAAGCATAGAGAGAAAGCGCTAGAAGGAGAGAGGTCTCATTAGAGTCGGTTCACACTGTTCATCTGTTGGCTAATCATTAAAAATTGCAAATAACAATAAAGTTATTGTTCTGAAAATGAAACTATTAAAGGTCATTTTGCTTTCCGGTGCTACAGAGACATTGCTGGCTGGGCAACTCTTATCAGTCCTGGCCACACCAGTTAGTCTCAATGGACCTGAGACGTTTTTGAAAATAAGATTCCACCCTGCCAAACGCATGGCTATATTGGGACTGCAGGATGGGACAGAGCTAGATTTTAAGTGCTATTTACTCTGAAAGGAGAGTAAATCCCTCACCATAATGAGCTGTCAAATTCTGGCAGTGGAGTTTTGCTGCAAAGAGTTGTCACACGGTTCGTAGGGAGATTCGAGACATACTCGGTGTATATGTGTGTCCGTGGAGGTACATTTACAGCTTTGCTGCATATGTAAGCGCATCTCCGTGCAGTGACACGGATTGAGACGTTTGGTTTAACTCTTGTTAAAAACCATCAGACTTTTTAACATTGCTTTATTGCATTTTCATTTAATTTCCCCCACATCACTTTAAAGATATATTTGGTTATCTTCACAAAGTACATGAGCTCCAGAGATTAACCAGGTGCAGAAACAAACAAAGAAAATGAAAGAAAGAAAAAGCAGTAAGTGTTACAATGATTTGAACGCCGCTCTTTTTTAGTCATGTCATTTGCATTACTTTAATCCTGCCACTTCAAACAGGTCCAGAGAGGCTTTGGAGCATAGCTGAAATTGAGTTGACCCTCTGAGTCCAGGGCAGATCTCAAAAACCCATACTCCCACTCTGTCAAGATTTACTAATTAAACTTGTCAGTCAATAGACACACATGACACTTTATTCACTTCAAGGGATAGTTCACCCAAAAATGACAATTCTGTCATCGTTTACTCACCCTTGTGTCGTTCCAAACCAATAAGACTTTCATTCATCTTTAAATCACAAATGAAAATATTTTTAATGAAACCTAAGAGATTTCTGTCCTTCCACTGAAAGACTGTTCCATGAAAACTCTGATGCTTCAAAAAGAATGAACAAAATTCCATATTAAGTTAGCAGTTTAATTTAAGTCTTCTGAAGAGACATAATATTTAACAGATTTAATTTAGGCTTATTCATGTAAACATTGATCAGTGCACATATATTAACCTGGACCACAAAACCAGTCATAAGGTTCCATTTTTTTTTAAAATTGCGATTATACAGCTTTCCATGTATAGTTTGTTACGATAGGACAATATTTGACAGAGACACAACTATTTGAAAATCCGAAATCTGAGGGTGCAAAAAAAATCGAAATAGTGAGAAAATTGCCTTCAAAGTTGTCCATATGTTCCTAGCAATGCATATTACTAATCAGAAGTTAAGTTTTGATATATTTACGGTAGGAAATTTACAAAATTCTTTCATGAAACATGATCTTTACTTATCCTAATGATTTTTGCATTAAAGAATTGATCATTTTGACCCATACAATGTATTGTTGGCTATTGCTACAAATATACCAATGCTTCTTACGACTGATTTTGTGGTCCAGGGTCACATATGGTAAGCAGAGGCTCAGTTATACTTGCTCGACGTGTGAGAACGAACCTCATTGGCTCTCGTGTGATAAGCATTTGATCTTCCTTTTCCTATATTTGTTAAGCTCTGTGTATGTGCATCTGGTTATATGTGAATAAAAGTCTAATGGGTGGCTCAGACAACAGAACAGAACTTCAGTGTCAGATTATGCGATTTTGACTCTTAAAATCGTGTTGTGAACAAGAAACATGTCAGACTACAGGCTGCTACCGACCATTCATTGATTGCCGTCTTTAACAACGCGGGTGCTGTCATTGATAGAACAGTACTTAAATATAAGGTGCTATGAGTGTAAACAAACAATGGCTAGCAAACAGCATGTTCTGCTGTGTCTTGTCATCAGAAAAGTCAGAAAAAGAAAAAGGCAGTGGACACAAATCTGGATTCCTTGAATAGGACCGTGTGAACTGTCAAAAAGAACTGAGGTAAAATAGTTTTTATTTGATCTTTTTTCTCTCTGTTGTGGTAGTCTCTTTAAAGGGGTCATCTGATGCCCATTTTTCACAGCTCAGATGTCGGGAGTAAATGACGACCACTATGTTCATTATTACATCCAGCAACACAACACCTCAATCGCTCAATCGGAGATATTCTTGTCTAACTTACATCCCTGCTCCAGCAGTGAAACAGTGGAGGTTGAACTGTGACAGCTGATCTGAGGTAAGACGCTCATGTCAATCAACTATTGTGGGAGTGGCCTCTGGCATCTGAGAATTGCTTGATTTGAAAAAGGGGATATTATTTTTACAGATTAATTAAAAACCACTGCATGGATTTTTATCATTATAGGATAGTTCTCCTTCAGGAACTCAAGCTGCGTCTGAAAACGGTAGGGGAACGCTCTGAACACGTGTAATCTGACCAATCAAAGGGTGAAACGTCACGGGTGGATGACGTAAGCGACCAGGAAGCATAAAAGCACATGCGGCCGAGCCGGCGTCAGCTTCTGTCTTTCAGTGGAGCGCTCTATGTTTGTGTCTGTCACCCTGTTTTTTCGTGCTAGTTCGCACAAATTTTATTTGAGGGTGATGTCTGCTAGTCAAAGCAAGGGCAAAAAGAGTGGTGAAAGCGGATCACGCTACAGGCTGTGTGTTCCTTCCTGCAAACGTTACATCACTAGCGAGGATACACACAGCATGTGCGTGGTCTGCTTGGGAGCACGCTATGTCAGCTCTCGAGTGGGTTGACTGTCCGCATTGCGAGCTCCTTCCTTTGTGGTCGCTCTGTTCCTGGAAGGCTCTCTTCGAGGAGGGAGCCTTCACCAGCGTTCCCCAGGGTGCTGACCCCGCTGCCGCCGAGGCAGAGCGGTTGTTGCATTCTTGGGGTTCGCAGCTGGATCTAATGGAAGGAATGGAGACGGGTGACCCCCTATCTCCTTCCTCACCCGCTAGATCCGCAGCCCGTTTTGTGGGATCGGAAGCCTGCTCTGCGGCTACTTCCCCCTGTGGGACGGGCTCTTCCCTCCACCTATCGTTACCAAGCTGACCTGCTTAAGGTGTTAGATGAGGGCGAGAAAGTTGACTTATCAGAGCTTCGCAGGACCGCTGACTTAGGTCAGTTGGCTCAAGTGGATCTCTTTGCATCGAGGGAGAATGCACAATGTCCCGTCTGGTGCTCTCTAGTTCATCCAGCTCCCCTGGGGCTGGATGCCATGGTGCAGACGTGGCCGAGGCGCATTTCCCCCGATCGCTCTGCTCCCAGGAGATCTGGAGAGAGTGCGCCGGGATGGGGTCAGTCTTCTGTTGGTAGCCCTGCACTGGCCGGGCTGAATCAGTGAACCTGATTTCTCGTCATCCTGCACCCCTGCCCGGAGCTATGGAAGCTGTGGGTGTGGCCCCTGAGGGGGCACAGGTCTTAGCTTCCGGTCTCTCAATTGAGGTTGTTGAGACCATCCTCCAATCCAGAGCTCCCTCTACGAGGAAACTGTATGCCCTGAAGTGGAAGCTCTTCACTTCATGGTGTGGAGACCACCAGCAAGACCCAGTTAACTGCCCAGTTGGTACAGTACTGGAGTCCTTGCAGGCTCGTTTCTCCACAGGGTTAACCCACTCCACCTTGAAGGTTTATGTGGCTGCAATCTCGGTCTACCATGCCCCTCTTGGTGGCATGTCAGTGGGTAAGAACCCACTGGTTACACGTTTCCTCCGGGGTGTGCTGAGGCTGAGGCCTCCGGTACGACCTAATGTCCCAATGTGGGACCTGGCTGTGGTGCTTGAGCCCCTCTGTAGGCCGCCCTTCGAGCATATAGAGGAGATTTCGGATCGGTTTCTCATTATCAAGACAGCTCTGCTTTTAGCACTAACCTCCCTCAAGCGGGTTGAGGACCTGCAGGCCCTTTCGGTGGCCCCTTCTCATTTGGACTTTGCTCCTGGCATGGCCAAAGCCTTTCTTTACCCCAGAGCGGGGTATGTTCCTAAGGTCCCTACCTCTACACCACAGCCTGTCGTGCTCCAGGCTTTCTGTCCTCCTCCCTTTAGGGAGCCTGACCAGCAGAAGCATAATTGTATGTGTCCAGTTTGTGTGCTGGACGCTTACAGAGGTTCCCTGTGGCGTAAGTCGGACCAGTTGTTTGTATGCTGTGGTCCCCCAAATAAGGGTCGTCCTGCTTCTAAACAGACCCTTAGTAGGTGGATTGTGGATTTCTACTGCTTACGAGTTCTCTGACCTCCCCTCGCCTCTGGGGGTCAAGGCTCACTCAACTTGTGCTATGGCGGCCTCCAAGGCACTTTTGTCAGGTGTCCCTATTCAGGACATCTGTAATTTAACTGTCCCTTTAATATAATTTTGTTTTGTGGCTGTAACTTTGCTACTTTATACAGGGAAAGTGGACAAGGAAAATTTAATTTTTTGATGATGAGCCATCATTAGATAAGGAGGAGAGACAATATTCTGTTTTCTAAGATGAGAAACATTGCATTAATTCTGGAGCAAAATAATTATGATGTTCAATTATAAATGGGCAACGGAACAGGTTGTTAGATAATGTAAAAGGTTGCTCTTAGCATGCTAATATAATCAGTCATACATGTATACATTACCAACCTTAAACAAACTCTGACCCTTGCTGAAAATGAAAGTAAGAATTTCTCAGTAAATGCTGGTTTAATTTGTCAGCGTGGGTTGGCAGACAATTAAATAATCCCCGCTCGCAAGCAGCAAATTCTAAGTGGTGTTGGGCCAGTAATTGCTGAGCCATGTAATGACAGTATGGGTGCCGCAGCGGTGCAGCTGATGCATTAAAGCTGAACGGGAGCTTGAAAATAAACCAGTCTCTTGTAATGTTCCCTTCAAAACTGCATATCTGTTACGTCAGGGAGAAATCAGCTCACAACAAGGTGGGGCAAAATGACAAAGCAAGAATCAAAGCGAACTAAGATTGCAGCTACATTGCCAATTCCAGCTGTCATGCGTTCTGAAGTGACCATGATTTTCTGGAAATTGAAGCAAGGATCCATCTAATGCAATACACTGTTGAGTGACTGGTTCACTTGAGGACTGCAGGGCTACTTGAGTGAAGCCCAACCATAGTATTTTCAGTGAGATGAAGAGAGTGGCTTCGGAAAAAGATGAACAGATGGAGTACAAGTAACTGCATCAGCTCTTGAGAATTAATTCACTCCAGAACATATAAATGTGATTTTATTAAATTGATAAAAATAACAACAGCATCTGACTAGGGGGACACATACTGGAGAACTGAATCATCTCTGATTGAAAAGAAAAATGAAAGCTGCCAACAAGCATAATGATGGCTTTCTCCATCATTCAGCAATGCATTTTGGGTAACTGCTATGGCACATCCTCAAAAACAGCAAAACGAGATATAAACAGCTTATTGTACATCCATTTACAAATGTTCATTGTTACAACAGCAATAAACACTGATTGATGGATACACAACTTAACACACCATTGTCGGTATTCAAAGTGAGCCGCAATATGCAGTTATTGATCATATGAGCGTCGGGCTTCTTTCTGACGCTCGTCATGCTAAACCTGGGTAGATAAGGTCAAGGACACATCAAGTGTGTGCTTTAAATGCATGAAACTGCGTTGCAAAAAAAATGGATTCTGCATTTTATGGTCAGTAATCACTGATCTGGGACCGACTTTGATGCTGCAGCGGTTAGATAAAAGAAGAACAGAAGGGAACAGGTTAATTCTGCAGTTTGAGAGGGCAGGACAAGCGCACGTGCTGCAATTACACTTCCCATTCGTTTGACCTCTGAGTCTTCATACTGGGAACCTCTTTAGGGAGATAAGCAAATGCAAAGTCAAGTTAGTAAAAAATGCTTTTTCCCCTGTTACATTACACATCAATGAAGAGAAGAAGACATGTCTCTTTTACATTAAAGAAAGATAGTGGCTTGATTAAAGAAATACAAAAGTACAACAGAATTTATTGTTGTGAATAAAAGGATAAAAAAGTAATTCATCCCATCCAACAATATCAATTTAATGTAGTTTGTGATTAGCATCTAACATTTACTTGAAGATTTCTAGGTGAATGAAAGGACACTGAAGAAAGGATTTGATCGCTGTTTCCTTTTAATTTCCTTTTTGAATTGATGCTCTGCTAACTTATGGTAGACACGTACAGAGGATTGATCTATAAACATATTGCTGTCTCCTCACTCAATTGGTTAATGTGCATTAGTTCTTCATAATTTCCCCTTTATCTAACGTTTACAAAATTACGGTATTCATTAATCAAAGACGGTGCAAGTAGAGAGAATGCAAGTCATTTTTTGGTGCTTTTCCCCCTCACTCATGCCTATATGAGACTAAGAGACAGCACTGGGATTATGGCGAGAGTGTGTTGAAAATGTATTCTTACATTCTGTCTCTCTTTGTCTTTTTTGGTCTCAGACTCACTCACTTAGCTGGATAGTCACGCTCAGGTGTTCTCCCGTGAGAGACTTATGAAACATCAGTCATAATCCTTATTATGCATCACATATGCACACAAACTCATAAACAAGCATGATGTATCTAGCTACAAATATAATGTTTTACTACCAGTCTTTACAGTTACCCATACGGGTTTAGGAAAATGAAAAAAAGATTATGAAACTGATACTATTGCATCTCTGTGGATACTATACAGAAATGCTTTTTGTTTTTATTATTCAAGTTAAAGTGCTGCTTAATAAACAAACTTGTTTTAAAAGCTTTGATTTACCTTAATGTGACCTGTTATTCATTTGTATAAAATACTTGCATGAAAAATTAAATGAATCTGTTCATGTTGTTGGAGTCCAGAAACCATAATGTATTTCCAATTGAGAATGACAACTCAAAAACAAACAAGTTTTTGAAACATTGATTCAGTTTATTTGTCTCACCCTGAAAAAGTTTCACATCCACTGTGAGGATGAATATGTACACAAGAACACATTGTATCCTCTTTTTCGCTGTAGATCTGCATGATTAATCGTTAAAAAAATTGCAACCTCGATTCAAACATTCAAATCTGCATTTGCGCTGCTTGTAGAGAGAGCAGTTACCACCTCTAGGTATAAAACAGCTTCACAAACAGTCTTTTAACCCTTAAATGCATGACTGTTTCGCCAATCATTATTCGGGTCTTTAGCGACTATATATTCAGCACGGACGGTTCTCTAACTTCTGCAATAGCAAAAAACTCTCTTGATATTTTAAGAACAATAACAGAATAATAAAATAAAGCCTATTTTGTTATCTTTTAAAACTTAGAAGGGTTCAATTTGAGCAGATGATTGTACCATCGCCGTCATCGTCAAAACGCACTTTCAAAGTACATTCAGCATCTGGCTCATATTCGCAATCTCAACCATATTTACAAAACTATCGTTTTCACTGACTTTGAAATCAATAGATTGATCGCTGGCAGCTTATTCACCACATCCAGCATCAAATAACAGTGACATTTATATTTTATACAGTAATTGCTCTGCAGTAAAGCCATTCAAACCAATTCAATTTTTGCTGATGATATTGTTTTGTTTCACACCTGCAATACTTACGAGCGAAATATCACGTCATTATCAAACAGTGCCACCTCGAGGAATAAAGGTGAATTGCATGTATTTAGTCATCAGGTATTTACATGTTTTGCACATGAAAAATGTACTTACACTATCACACACCTCGGGTCTCTAGCGACCCTATACACTTTTTACAAAAAAAACAAAAAAACATCATAATCATAATCCGGGTCGCAAAAGACCCGAGGTATGCATTTAAGGGTTAAACCACACAGTATTATTTCTGTTTTACACTCTTAAAAATAAAGGTGCTTTAAAAGGTTCTTCACAGTGATGCCATAGAAGAACCATTTAGTCAAAGGTTCTTTAAAGAACCATCTATTTCTTACCTTTTTATAATTTGAAGAACATTCTTTCACTACAGAGAACCTTTTGTGAAACAGAAAGATTCTTCAGATGTTAAAGGTTCTTTATGGAACCATTTAAGCAGAAAAGTTTCTTCTATGGCATTGTGAAGCACCTTATACAGTCATTACCTTGTACAGTCATTCATATTATCAAGTACTGGGATAAAAGACACTATTGAATATGGTAGCGATCAAAATAGAGCAAATCATCTTTAGAAAGTAATTCATTTCATCTGTCATTGAATCATTCATTATTTTAGTTCTAGTAAATTACATTACTTTGCTTAGTTCAGAATTATGGGAGAATCGAGATCTCTATCTGAAACAACAACAAAAACAACAAAAAAAGACTCAGTTTATCCAGAATCGTGCAGCTCTACTAACAGCTCAAGAATGGCCTCTGACTTTGCGTATGAATAAAACACATGCTAAGAGAGTTGTTTACAAATCCTAACCAGATTGTCATAAATTAGTGTAAAATGACTTGACAATTACATGAAAAACAAACATATGGGGATCTCTGAAGTTGTACACTTTTGGATGTAATTGGACTAAAAGCTCCAACTTGAACACACAACTTGAGATAACAAATTGTGTGACTGAACATGTATTTGCTTCTTAATTACATCTAAAATGTTTTTACATTTCCAAAGTGGGAAAAGTCTTGTTTTGAATTGTTTGATTTATACTCAGAGATTGCACTTTGCAATTATAAGTTGCATAGATATGCTGTATATTATACTTTGCAAGCTTGATATGTTTCACATATAGACAAACTCTCTTTGTATGGTTAATTTAATGCACAAATGTGTCGTACATATATGTTTTGTAGGAACTGGGATACTGTTTTTGCACAAAATTTGCTTCATAAATAGGCAAGTAATGAGTTTTCATGTGCAAGTGTAAATGTTTGTTTTGCCAGGTTTAGACCCTGATCCAGTTTTGTTTCAAATGAGCTCCAGTCCACTTCTCCATCTAGCAATACTCCTATAATAAATATTTGCTGCACAGAAACATTCCAGAGGTGACGATCATTGATTGAAAGCTGTCGCTCTGTCAGCATTGCGGGGGAAGCCATGAAACACTGTATTTTTGCACTGTTCACTTCAGCGTTTGAAGTACCTGTCATAGAAAAAAAAAGGTCACGTGGTGTCATGAATAATTATGAGACAGCGCCTTCTTACCAGGTACAGCTACTGTATGGTATTCATGAGTATGCAGTCTCATGAATAATTATAAGACACCGCTGACGGTTTTTTGCAGTATATGTCGTCAATGATGACTTCAACTGCAGAGGACAAAAATAGTTCTACAAATAAATAAATTAACCATTTCCACTTAAATTTGATTAAAATGGCTGCTAACACTCTCTTCTATCATGTCTATATTCTTGTTAGCATATCAAAAGCATGTTGTCGTGTCACTCCTATAGACTTCCATTGTAAACGCATCACCTTTTCTGCGCTTTATTTTTGTTTCTTTTCTCAAACTGATGGATGATTTAAACCATTTTTTGTTATTTAGTGATATACAACTGTAGTAAAGTTTGTTGTTGTGTATTGTTTTTATTAATATTTATGTCTTTTTAGTTTATTTATCTAAATTGAAGTTAATTTTATTATATTTTAGGTAACATTTATTCAGTTAACAATTTTTATTTATTTTTTTTTTTATAGTTTTATTTTTAGTTAACAATAATTTCCCTGGCAGGGTTTCCGCGGGTGAATGAATTCCATGAATTAAGGCCTTGAAAAGGTCTTAAATCAGAGCAGCACGTCTTAAATTCATATAATCATGGCATTAATTTTCGTGAGGGATTGTTTCATCATGTGTTTAATTTTAAAGTGAAGAGACAATAAAATCAATTAGACAACTAGATTAGGCCTAATAAAATCATAGTCATAGGTAACTGTAATGTATAACTAATACAATTTAATTATTTTATTATTTTCAATTTATTGAATTGGACAATCTAAATTAACCATGGTGTGTGAGTGTGTGTGTGAATGAGTGAGTAAGTGTGTCCCAGCACTGGGGATGCACAAGTTAGTGCACTATCAGGGCTGGGTTGTGGCAGGAAGGGCATCCGACGTAAAACATGTGCCAAATCGGCTGTGCGGATCACTCCGCTGTGGCGACCCCTGATAAAGGGAGCAAGCCAAAGGAGAGAGAGATTATTTTCAATTTATTCATTTACTTTTATATTTTATTAAAGTTCTATTTTGACCCTGTATAATAGGTGTTTTTTTTTTACTTACTTACACAATGAGGGAGGGGTTACAACAATACAATTCTACTTAGTTCAGTGGCCCTGTATACAAGCTACTTAAAACCGAAGGAAAGTGAAGAAAAGAGGGAAAACTCAAATAAACTAAAAACAAACAACTGCTTTGATGCCCAATTGCCACTAATTTGAAAGTGAAAGTAAAATGTGCATGGCACTTTTACTGAAGGAAAGCGAGGAAAAGAGGAAAAACTCAAAAACAAACAATTGCTAGACGCTGAACTTGAAAGTGAAAGTAAAACTCGAACTATACTTGGGGAACATATTGCTGTATTGCTTTCCCTTCGATTTTTTTCTTTTTTCCTTAAATTTTCTTTAGTTGGTCTTAAAAAGGTCTTAAAAAAGTCTGAAATGTACCCTCATAAAACCTGCAGAAACCCTGCCTGGAATCTATACAGAATCAGTAGCATGAGAGTTTAAATTGCATTGAACCCTTTCAGGTGGAAACGGTCTGAGAGAGACCACATGGACTGTAACGGGCAGCCCTTAGCTATGATCAAACCTCGTCATTTTAACCGCTTCCTGGCATTATTGCTTTTATCCTGTAGTTTTCATGTCAAATGAATCCCATACCAGCAAAAAGACTGCAGGTCCAAGTTCCATTGGCTCTAATCACATCTTACACGACTGGCTTTGAGCTGCGGCCAGCACCGTGAACGTGTGTTCAGAGCCCAGTGTTAGGCTGGTTTATATCTCACTCGTGGCCTCCAGACAGAAGAGAGCAACTCTTTTACAAGACCCTGTTTTGTCTAGGACGTGGGTTAGTGTTTTGCATGTACTTATGAATAGCTTAGCTGAAAAAGGTATGATTCTTTAGCTTTCTACTATTGCACGCAAGCATTAGATCTCACCCGTTTTCATTTGACTGCCACATACATCTTGCTCTACAAATTACATCTCAAAGCCAAATCACAGATGGGTGGCCAAATTAATTTTGGGAAATTACATTTCATATGTAGATTGCACCCAATTTAATGACTGGATTACATTTTGTGTGTGCGTGTGTGTACATGCCTATTGGATGAGGGGATTTGGATGCTCGCTGTCTGTCTGTGTGGGTGGGTCTTGGTGGGCGGAGGTTATAAATGAAAGGTTTCTCATAATGCACAGCATGCTGCCACACAGCAATATGCAGCCTGTGTGTGCCATTCTCGCTTGAATGTAAAAGCCTGTGCCCAATGGCCTGAGGCTTGCCTCCCTTCCCATGGAAGCAGTTCAGGCTAAATAACTCAGAACAGCACCTTCCACTCTACCCCTAAACACTCCAATTTTCTGCCTCTTATGACACAGATGCAAGCTATACTTTTGGCCTGCAAGCACAGCAATCTGCGGGAGAGCAATGATGCCAGACAGACAGTCTGAGAGAAAGAAAGGGAGGGATGGGAAGAGGGGGGGAACACAGAGGAGGCCATGAAGAGTAATGAAACAAGAGCAGATGAAAAAAGGCAGATGAAGAAAATGTGAAAAGAGAAGTGAGGGAATGGGATAAAAGAAGCATATGGATAGGGAGGGTAGAGTACATGGAGGATATGACAGCAAGAGAATCTTGCACGCTCCTCCAGGATGACTGCATATTGCCTGGGAGAATAGTGTGAAGGACAAAGACGTTTAGAAAAAGTTCTGTGGAATCCTGAGGATTGACAGGAACCTTGTCAGGGCTGCCACTGGCCAAATGGATGTCCTATGTGAAAAATCTGCAGGGTAACCCTACACAGTCTGCATACTTTGCGGCGCTACTGATGCGTGTTCCAAAAAACGGAGATAAGCTACAGTCATGTAGTCATTAATGTACGCAATTCATTTTATTGCTGGTGTTTAAATATGGAGCCCCACATATGACGTGCAATATTGTAGCCACAAATTAAATTTACTATGCTTTGTAAGTTAGTTCCATCATTTTAGTTAAATCATGGCCAGATTTAATTAATTTGTTTCCTTGTTTTTGGTAAATCGTGGCCATGTTGTGCTAATTCGTACCGTCATTTTGATTAAACCAGGGAACAAATTAGCATTGTTGAAAGAAAGACTTTTCACTGAACAGTCCTTTAATTACGAAGCCCCATACATGAAATGAATGAATAAATTAAATAAATGAGGGCTTGAATTAGGAATTGGTTCCTACAACTTTATAATTTGTTCTTAATTTGTCTCATTTTAGGTAAATCATGGCCATTCAAATAAGGAACAAAGTAGTACAACTTGGCCATGATTTACCTAAAATAAGAAAACAAATAAAACAAAAACAATTCTTTCTGGTCCTCAAATCTGATTGGCTGAGAGGTCTTTCCAGCTGTGCAATAGTCTATCAGTTTCGCCACAGGAACTGTTTCACTGGTTTTATCACTCTGCTTGCAGCATTTCTCACAGTGAGCATTATGGCGGACGACCAAACCCACTATAATTTTATGAATACTGCTATTGTTGTTTCACAGAATGTAGTTTTAAGAGTTTTTTAGGTGAGAATGTCTAGGCGCATAAACATACATGCCTCTATATACATTTCTGCAACACCGTAATTATATACCTTACTGTGTGTTTCACATCCAGAGAGTGGTGCTAAAACACACGTTCAATAAGTGACCATGGTACGTTTTTATTACATTGTTACAGGCACGTATTGCTGTGTTTTTATTACACTGTGTGACATACGTATTCCGGCAGTTCAGAATTCAAATATCCAGGGAGTGTCGCTAGGCGTAATGCCCTATCGTGTTGGAAATATCCCCTACGCCAAACCCAACCCTAAACCTCCCCAATAGTGTTAACAATGCAAAAGTGATATAAAAACACATTTGTTGATGCAGCTGTTCTATTTTAGCTTCCTTATGCAAATTTGAGCTGTTTTGTCAAACTGTAGTTTCACTGGGTTCGTACCAGAGCTCTTCATCACTCAAGTGCCACGCCAAAAGTTGTTGGAGCTCCAAAGTTGTTGGAGTTTTACTGCCTATAGTGTTCATTTTGACTGGAAACTGCAGTGATTCATACATATAAGTACATTTTTTGAGTTTTTCAGAAATGTATATTTCCAGTGAGCAGACAGCAGAATGTAGTTGTTTAAACTTAAAATATGCAGTTTATTAATAAAGATATAAAGCACATATTTGAAAATTACCTTCAACATTTTTAGAGAGTTTAGTTTTTCAAGGCATCAGCAGCCATTCAGCATGTACACACACAAGAGGGTTTTTTAAGTCATTCCGTTGTTGTTTTTATTTATTTACTTACACACTTGTGCTGTTGGGCTGTCGTATAAAAGCAATATCACACTGGTAGTCGTGCAATATGCCTGACAGGGATGTGGGAAGTTTTGAAAAGTTTTTGGGAAGTTGTGCTGATGTGGGCTCTGTAGCCAAATAGTATCTGACAGTCTATGCTGCATTACATCATCAAAGTGTGGACTCGGAGGAGCTTAAGGTGCCATCTGGGACAGAGCCAGTTAGGCCTATTGTATTTTCAGTTTCAGTTTGGGCAGATAACATAAATCGTTACACAGCTGAAAGATAAAACCTTAAGACTGTGCCACTACAATAGCAACTACAAGGTAACTTGTGTTTAAAAAAAAAAAAAAATTGAGACATATA